>CAXKVY010012690.1:0-18645 GCA_964058915.1 Tetropium fuscum | reverse complement strand
ATCCGATTTCACTCAACTTTAAATGAGCGTGTGTGTTTTGTCGTACTCTCAATTTTTTATATCAACTTTTTTTGTGAATTCAAAAGCAGTAGAGAAATGTATTAAAAACGATTTTCCAATGCTTTTAATCGATCGTTCCCTGCTCCGCCATTGACACCGTCTGCACAAACCATGCCAAAATGATGAGCGGACCCTATTCGATAGACAGGGGAAAATGTTTAAATTTGAGTTGTCTGTTTTCGACCCATTTTTCTCTCCAGATCCACTCCACTACTACTAGTCTTGGTAATGTTTTCACGTATTGGCATATAGGTATTTCTATAATAAAGTAGCAGATATCTATTTCAGTCATGCGAACAGGTAAGTTTGTGTTCGGTATTAGCCGCAATTTGTTTGACTAAATTGTTTATAAATTGTCACCCAATAGAATTCAAAGGAGCCAAACAACAAATAAGAAATTTTACATTAGACGTAACTTGAATTCAAATATGATAAATATCAAGACATCAAATAAAGGGAAACAATACATCAGAGCAACCTAAGCAAATACTTTTAATATGTGTAGCAGATAGAAAAGCATTGATTTGACTTTACAGGCAGGTTACATGGTCCGTTTAGCATATATTGATATAGTGAAAGGTATGCCTTCATATTACAATTATACAAAATAATAAATTTGTCATTTTTCTTTCATATGACATTCACGAACTTACACCTATGTAGTATAAATTTAATATTATTGTATGCATATAAAATTTCGAATAAGTTCTTAAATATAATATTTATTTACGTACCTAGCGACCAAGCACGCCATCAACTGAAAATGAAACGAAAATTAGTGAGACCATTTTTAATAAGTTTTACGTAAAGATAGTACGTAGAATTGGAATTATTGCTATTATTAGTAGAAGCAGTACATAAAAATAAAATACGTAATATTTCACAATTGTCACCTATTTTAATGTCAACCCCTACCATACGGCCTCCATGTACTTTTATTTCATTGATTATCACATAGGAAACGAAAAAATTATTTGTGTAAATAAAAACGTGCTCGATTGCTGGAAAAAAATCCACTGCCTACCGTATGGTAGACCGGAACAGCCGAATTCGAACATTTTTTTGCACCATATTCTATGATCCCTTAACGTCATTCGTGACTCTCTACCAACCTGACAATCTCCCCCCACAGATCACCCCTATACTATAAAGTTGTACCTACCCCATATTCACAACATCATTTTTAGAATAATATTTAATTTTTGAAAAAATGAGAAGAATTTAGGTCGCTGGATATGAATCCGATGTCGTCTTCCTGGAAAATTAAATTCACGGCCGGGAAAAGGGACAATTTGCTATTTTTTGCAGAAATGTACTAATTTTTCACACGATTTACGTTTTCAACGTAATAAAGATTACCAGTATCGTATTCTGATTACGAATAACGAAGAACCATGAAAATTCTCGGAAAACTATGAAAAACGCAAAATTATTTCAATATGTTATTGAAATGGTCGTGTGATAGAGAGTGAACTATATTACTCTGTAACTGGAACGGACCCGATCGTACAAAGCAGTTTGAATAATTGAGGCAGGGGCAACAGATAAAGAACGATATATAGTGGTAGTATTCCTTTCTTTGTCGCACTCGCAAGAACGAATTGGGTATTGTTATAAAATAATCGGCGGTTACGTTATAGATTTTATTTTTTTCTCTTGGTTTATGGACGTTATACGCCGTTATTTGTGCTTGTGGTTTGCTATGTAGTTCGATTCATTAAAAGGAGTGTTAAAGTGTGTTCTAGTATATTTTGTTGGCATTATTTTTATATTTACAATAATTTATATTTACAATACAATAAAGTTAAAGGTAAAAAATATGTTGTATAACACTTAAAATTAACAGATATTTTATTTAAATAATCTTTTTGGGTCTATTCCACTATATTATAGACAAAATAAGTAAAATATCCTTGAATATTTCTTAATTCAAATCTAGTGGGTATCTAACATGTACAAGATAGAAAAGGATGGGGATACTACCACACTGCTGGTTGCCTACATTTTACATTTGCCTCACTTTGCACGATTTATGGGTCCGTTCCAGTTAGTATACAGTTCATTGGTGATAGATCGCTAATGGGTTTCTGGAGTCGCCGATTATATTTTTTATATTTAAAACGTTTAAAAATATCATTTTCGCCTTTTCCCAGAAAATTCCGGGAAAATTTTTTCATGAATTATCTTTCATTTTCAATGTTAGTGTTCCAGTTTTGTGTTGATTTTCGTTTTCTTTTTCAATGGTCATTTTCATGTTTAAATTGTCAAAATTATAAGTAATGCCAAAAAAAATATTGTTTGAAATGAAAATTTTGGAAAAATGAAAGAAAGTGGTATTTTTTAGTATAGGGGAGATCTGCGGAGGAGGGGAGTCTCCCAGCTCACAGACTGGACTAATAAAAAAGAATTCCAAAATACGTTGTTATGTTGACGAGAGGATCTTTAAATGACAGTAATTAAAATTTTAAACAAATCGTTTAGCTAATTAAATTAAAATAAGTTTTAATATATTCAATAAAATAAATTCATTTACATACCAAGTGAGTCGACTAAACCAAGCACTCCTGAAAATAAAATTAATGTTTTTATTCTATGCTGCACCATGAATATTAGGAATGAATATTTATATATATATATATATATATATATATATATATATATATATATATATATATATATATATATATATTTATGTTATGTTTAGCTATATATATATATATATATATATATATATATATATATATATATATATATATATATATATATATATATATATATATATATATAGCTAAACATAACATAAATATATATATGTACAGCTTAAATTGAAATTTGCCAGAAAATTAAAAGATAATACAAATAGTTTCCATATGTCATATCATGAATTATCAAAGATACAAACTAATTGAACTATGTCTCATTATAAATAAATGCACACTGAAGCACCTCCAATCTCCGCGAGATTTTTAATCTCGTAGCAAAGTACGCTAGTCGAACGACCGACTAGATCACCAATCCAGATACAATGGTGATATGTGTCCGTAGTACAAATGAAGTGTACGACTGTGCAAAAATTAAAAATTTAATATGTGTTTAATATGTTTTAAATAATAATCTGTAGTGAAAATATAAAAATTATAAATAATGATAATACGTTATTGGCTGGCACGTAGCTATTATTTTAAGGAAAGCCAAGTAACCAAGGAAGTGATTTTATATTTTTGTGAATAGACTTCCTTGACTACAGATCTAGAAATAATAATGCAAAAAAATTGTAATGGCAGTTGAAAGCGGTAGCCACGTTTAAACTTCTCTCTGAGAAAATAAATCATTAGTATAGTAAAATTACAATTACAAAAGTACAAATGATTTAAATTTTGGCATAACATTAATCGCTTGTGTTTGCAAGGTATTATGTAATGTAAATTAGTCAATTTTAAGCAATAGTGGTTTTATGGATTCACGCAGTAAATAGATATCTATGTGTCCTAGATATTTCTATAACAGTTTTACAACAACATAAAAACAAGGTAATATATTTCCTAGAATATATCTCATCAGTATTGTTCCTGATTTCGCTGTGAGTTTTCTTGAGCCGTTCATACAATGAGGAAGCAGTTTTACAGTTGCAGCACATCACCAGTAGGGGTCGGGTATCCACTACAATGTAACAGTGTTGTACGCGTGTGTTTGTATTTGTGTTTACAAGGATTAACTTTGCAAGAAAATGTAACAAACAAACCACCATTTTCTACAATGTTTTTTATAATATATAACAACATTGCTAGGTTTTGGATGTCTCACATTGTTTGTCTAGGATTTTGATACCCCATGTTTATTTCAATTTAAGTTATTATGGGTTGGCTCATGTTAGACTAAAAGTGAGTTTTGTTCAATGTTATTGAACTACCACCCATATATCGCTATTATAAATAAATAGATGTACTAGTTGAAATGCAAACCAATTTCCTGTACTCCAAAATCAATTCAGTAATAATAATAAATTTTACATATTAAATAATCTTTGCAAAGTAGTAATCGTAAGAGCCAATAGTATTTTGTTGAGCATAAAATAAATTTTATGATATAAAAATAAACACATAGAACCATTTTAAAATAGCTAAACTATTTTGAACTCAACTTGAGACAAAGCGTTTCCATGCTCTGATTTTAAAATTAAACTTAAGAAAGAAAGCTATGAGTCTTTAAATTTTATATAAATGTGAAACTTAACATACGTACAGATATATGGAAACTTTTCAACATTTTTCACGTTTTTCACGTTTGTGAACTGGCGCCAATGCAACAAAAACTCTAGGTTATACACAACTCAACTCAACTCAAGGTTTTATATCAACTTAGTGACACGATCTTTTAATTTTCCGGCTTTTATGAATTTGTAAGGTTCACCCCTTACAAACTGGGTAGAAGTCGATCTATATTACAGTGGTGGGTGTATATTACATTGGTCTATATTTACCATTCATGATGTCAACGCTTATCTATAGAACGTTGTTGCATATAAGGAAAGATTCTGATTTAGGATATAATTTTCTTAGAAATTTATATCCTAACATAGAAACTAAACTATGATTATAGATAAGTAGGCCAATTAATGCCGGAATTAAAAAACATTATTAAAAATGTTTTCCAATTAAGTGTTATAAATTAGCTTGTTTTTTATTTACACGTTTTTCGCACGTCGCGTTTCAGGTGATCAAATAGAAGAAGGAAATTGTAATATTACCTGCCGGTTGTCCTCCTCCTATATCTCCTGTTGCTCCTGCTGGTGCTGGTGCTGGTACTGGTACTGCTGGTACTGCTGATGGTAGTGCTAATATTGCTGGTGCCCCTCCTGCTGCCGGGAGTAAAGGATTCACTGAAAAAATAAAGAGAAAATTATTATGAGATTTGAGGCATTTTCTCGAGCGATAATTTTACATTTTAATTTTTTCGTGTAACCATGAATTTAAAAATGCAAATTTTAATCAATTTACAGCAACAAGCTACATGTACACAGGTACATTATCTACTTAAAGCCATTTACATTTCAATTTCTCAAATCATAGAAGTCCCAATAAATAATCGAACACAATACCTCATTTTATTACTATTTATCACACTAACCATGGAAGAAACAATTAAAAGGTGTAAGTTTGACGGGTGAAAACCACGATTTCGATTAGATTTCGATGGTCAGGGAAGCTATTAGGATTATCGATCGTGGAATTTTTAATAGAATGATCAGGGAGACAGTTAAGAGGGCAGAGTGCTGTCGGGGCCAACATGGTCGAAACATTGAACATTTATTTTATGATTAGTATAGTTTGTTTCTTCCATATCTAGTGTGGAAAATACTTAAAACATGTTGTTTTAAGAACCTATTTGTGTGTGTAATTTTATGTCTTAAATCAATTCAATTGCTCCGTATTTCGTGCCAGAGTGTATTTGTATTGACCTTATATTTATAAACATGCTCACACAGATGTTAGGTAAAACGAATTGTAAACTATACAATTATTATTACTACTGCTACTGGATTCATCAAAACAACTACCTTTCCCGGCTATATGGCAGAAAATGATATATTAGCATCTGATAATTGTAATGTATATCATTATAACAAGTAAAATTTTGGCTTGAGAACTAAAAAATTCTTCCCTATACTTACATTTTATCACATTCTGTTCTCAAAGTTATATATCAAGTTAGTGACACGATTTTTTAATTTTCCGGCTCTTTTTAATTTGTAGGGGGTGACACTGGGTATTGCCAAGTCGATCTATATTTCAGTGGTGGGTGTATATTATATTGGTCTATATTTACTATTCATGATGTCAACGCTTATCTATAGAACGATATTGCATATAAGGAAAGATCCTTATTTAGGATATATATTTTTGTAGAAATTTATATCCTAACATGGAAACAAAAATATGATTATAGATAAATAGGATATTAACAATTAATGCCGGAAACTAAAAATATTATAGAAAATATTTTCACTTAATTGGAAAATATTTTGTATAACTTATTTAATAATTTCGTTATAAATTAGTTTGAATTTTTTATTTACACGTTTCTTGCACGTCGCGTTTCAGGTGATCAAATGCGATAATTTTTCTCTCCAGCGATAATTTTACATTTTGATTTTTTCGGGTAATCATAAATTTAAAAAATGTAAATTTCAATCAATCTTCAGCAACAAGCTATATGAGATTATATTTTAAAGTGAATTCAATTTTGTGAGAGTACGCAGATATAGGTACATTATCTACTTATTATCACAATAAACACTTACACTTATTATTACAATAAATAGTCGAAAACAATACGTCATTTTGCTACTATTTATCACACTAACCATGGAAGAAACAATTAAAAGATGCAAGTTTAACAGGGGAAAACCACGATTTCATTTGGATTTTTTCTTATGGGGTTATATCAATGTACTCCAGATGTCCGAAAACTAGGGAAGATTTGGAGCAGAGAGTCAGGAAACTATTGGGATGATCGATCGTGGAATTTTTAATAGAATGATTTGGGAGACAATTAGGAGGGCAGAGTGCTGTCGGGGTCAACATAGTCGAAACATTGAACATTTATTTTGTGGTTAGAATAGTTTGTTTCTTCCATATCAAGTGTGATAAATAGTAGTAAAATGACGTTTTGTGTTCTATGATTTTTTGAAATTCTCTATTTTTATTACTTGCACATTGCAGACTTATCAAGGATGGGCATATCAAGGGATTCCATACTAAATGTATTATTTTATGACATCAGTTTTCCTTTATATCTTTTGGCGAAATGGTCAAAATAGACAAAAAGTTATTTGGTCAAATATTAGTGCACTCCAATACGTCATTTTTATATATTTTTTGTCGATAAAATTTTTTATTAAAGTTTTGTTTAGTAATTTGTTGTTTTGATTTATAACAGTCCATTTGAACCATATTAGACCAATAATGGCATTCTAGATTAAAAATGAAATTGGCTCTAAACAAAAAAAAAGTGGACTTAAAAAGCCCCCAAAATAGTTTTATCATACTCAGAATTTTCTCAGTATTCCAAATATATAATAATATACAGGACATTACATTTAAAATTCCTAATTTGAGGTCATTTTCGTCGAAACAGTAGATCTTAAAAAAACGGATGTGCCAAAATGAGTCTTTTTAACTTTTAATTCCATTTGAATAGATCAAAAATTGTGCAAATGGGGGGGTTTACCATACTGATCTGTGGTCACCCTGTTATATATGGCAGAAAATGATATATTAGCATGTGAAAAATGTAACATTAATATAACTAGGTAGTAACATTAATGTATATCATTTTAACAAGTAAAATTTAGGCTTGAGAACTAAAAAATTCTTCCGTATAAATTTCATCACTTTCTGTTCTCAAAGTTATATATCAAGTTAGTGACACGATTTTTTAATTTTTCGGCTCTTATGAATTTATAGGGGGTGAAACTGGGTATTGCAGAAGTCGATCTATATTACAGTGGTGGGTGTATATTACATTGGTCTATATTTACTATTCATGATGTCAACGATGTTGACGATAAGGAAAGATTCTTATTTAGGACATAATTTTTTTAGAAATTTATATCTTAATATCGGAAACTAAAAACATCATAGGAAATATTTTCCAGTTATGTGTTTTAAATTAGTTTGAGAGTTTTTTATTTACGCGATTCTTGCACGTCCCGTTTCAGGCGATCAATTGAAAGAGCGAAATTGTAATATTACCTGGTATTATTTGTGGTCCTACTGGTTGTATGAAACCTGAAAAAATTAAAATAAATTAATTATGAGATTGAGACGTTTTCTCCACCGATAATTTTACATTTTGATTTTTTCGGGTAATCATAAATTTAAAAAATGTAAATTTCAATCAATCTTCAGCAACAAGCTATACAAGATTATATTTTAAAGTGAATTTCATTTTGTGAGAGTACGCAGATATAGGAACCTCTACTTATTATCACAATAAACACTTACACTTCTTATTATAATAATTAGTCGAAAACAATACGTCATTTTACTACTATTTATCACACTAACCATGGAAGAAACAATTAAAAGATGTAAGTTTAACAGGTGAAAACCACGATTTTAATTGGATTTTTTCTTATGGGGTTACATCAATGTACTCCAGATGTCCGAAAACTAGGAAAACATTTGGAGCAGAGAGTCAGAACTATTCCGATGATCGATTTTCGAATTTTTAATAGAATGATTAGGGAGACAAGTAAGTAAGAAAATTTATTTTGTGGTTAGAATAGTCTGTTTCTACTAGAATATCTAGTGTGATAAATAGTAATAAAAGACGTTTTGTATTCTATGATTTTTTGAAATTCTCTTTTTTATTATATCAAGAAAGGAAGATATATCAAGGAAAGGCATCAAGGGATTCCATACAAAATGTATTATTTTATGGCATTAGTTTTCCTTTATATCTTTTGGCAGATGGTCAAAATAGACAAAAAGTGATTTGTTCAAATATTAAAATATATATAAAAATGACACATATAGGTACATAATCTACTTAAACCCATTCCCATTTCAATTTCTCAAATCAAAGAAGTCTCAATAAATAATCGAACACAATACCTCATTTTATTACTATTTATCACACTAACCATGGAAGAAACAATTAAAAGGCGAAAGTTTGACAAGTGAAAACCACAATTTCGATTGGATTTTTTCTTATGGGGCTATATCAATGGCAAAGCTTACTCCAGACGTCCGAAAACTAGGGAAGATTTGGAGCAAAGAGTCAGGGAAGCTATTGGGATGATCGATCCCGGAATTTTTAATATAGTGATTAGGGAGACAATTAAGATGGCAGAGTGCTGTCGGAGCCAACATGGTCAACACAAATGGTTAGAACAAATGGTTTTATGGTTAGAATATTTTGTTTCTTCCATATCTAGTGTGATAACACGGCCACACAAACGTGAAAGGCAAAATTGTGTAGTTTGGTTCGTCTAAATAAATTTATTTAGACTTTAAATGATATCGGCCGTAAATGTAAAATATATATGTCATTGATAATAACTTTAAAAACGTCACTCAAAATATACCGAGGCACTTAACTGATGCCAAATTTCAATGGCTTTAGCAAAATTAGACGAAAATTCGTTGATGATTCAAATGGCTGCTGATTTAAATGTTAGTAAAAGCTCTACATTTTATATTAAGCAACGCAAGAGGAATAACGATAAAAAGGCCTATTGGGCATGGTGTAGGTAAAGTCTACACTGAAAATGAAGACAATGCTCTGGTTTAATTTATCCATGAATCAATCCTTTCGAAACTGCTGTGAAAGCCATAGAAGAACCATTATTTCTAGGGTCTGTCCGAACAGCACGAAGATATCTAAAATAATCTAGCCTTAAGAACTGGGCGGCTGCGGTCCATAGGGCGAAAAGTATTTAGTGGTACAATCGATTATGAAGAGAGGAGGTTCCGTAATATATTTAGGACATATTTAGTATATATAATGATCAATAATTGATAAGGATCAGAATTGAAAGACATAGCTCAGCTTACATCACCGTATCTCTAAAAATAAGTGATACAAGGAACAGCAAAATATGTCACATATTCTCGATGCCGATAACAATACATCCAAAAAAATTTATGGCTCTGCGATCTCTGCATCAAAAGATATATGAGTTGTAATGGAGTTGAAATGCTTTTGATCCTTATCGATTGTTGATCAGTGTCACCTTATCAATTGTTGATCTGTTTCATATATTTAGTAAATTATTGAGTATTGTATATAGTATATTAAGGGAGAACAGCCGTTACTAAAAATGCACATCCCCAGTTTTTGCTAGCAAGTCGTATCAATTTTGATTATTTCTGCCACCAATTCATCATTTTGTCGATCTATTTGCTATCTATTGTCTATTGTCGATCTATTTGCTATCTATTGCGATCTATTGTCAAAGTGCTGTCGGGGCCAACATGGTCAAAGACATGGAACATTTATTTTATGGTTAGAATAGATTGTTTCTTCCATGGCTAGTGTGATAAATAGTAATAAAATGACGTGTTGTGTTCTATGATTTTTTGTAATTCTCTTTTTTTATTGCTGCAAGTAATTGCAGATTTATCAAGGATGGGCATATCAATGGACTTCATACAAAATGTATTATTTTATAGCATTAGTTTTCCGTTATATCTTTTGGCAAAATGGTCAAAATAGACAAAAAGTGATTTGGTCAAATATTAGTGCACGCCAATACGTCATTTTTATATATCTTTTTGTCGATCTATTTTTTTAATAGTTTTGTTTAGTAATTTGTTGTTTTGAGCTATACCAGTCCATTTGACGAAATTCGACCAATAATATACTCTAGATTCAAAATGAAATTGGCTCTAAAAAAAACAAGTGGACTTAAAGTCCCCAAAATAGTTTTATCACACTCAGAATTTTCTCAGTATACCAAATATGCAATAATATACCGGATGTTCCATTTAAAATTCCTAAGCTGAGGTAATTTCCGTCGAAACCGGATTTCTAAAAAAAATCGGATGCGCCCAAATGTCTCTGGAGTCTTTTTTAACTTTTAATTTCATTAGGATAACTCAAAAATTGTGGAAATGGCGGGAGTTTACCATCATTTGAAAATTGTGTAGTGTAATTTAGAGTTTAATCATACCGACCGTAAATGTTAAATATATCTGTCGTTGATAATAACGTTAAAAACGTCACTCAAAATATGCCAAGGCACTTAACTGCGCAAAGATCAAGGGCTGTAGCAAAATTAGAAGAAAACTGGCCGTTGAGTCAAATGGCAGCGGATTTAAATATTAGTAAAAGCTGTATATTTTGTATTTAAAAACGCTGGCGAGAGGAACAACGATTAAAGAGGCCTAGTGGGCAGGGTGCAAGGCATGGTGTAGGTAAGGTCTCTACTGAGAATTCAGAAGACAATGCTCTGGTTCAATTTATTCATCAGAATCCTTTCGAAACTACTGTGAAAGCTCGGGCAGAAACATGATTTCTAGGGTCTGTCCGAACAGCACGATGACGTCTAAAATAATCTAGTAAGTTCTTTAGTATTGTATATAGTATATTAAGGGAGAACAGCCGTTATTGAAAATGCGCCTCCCCAGTTTTTGCTAGCAAGTCCTTTCAATTTTGATTAATTCTGCCACCAAGTTGTTTTTTCGTCCTCTTTTTTTTAAGTTGTAACAAAACAGTTTTTCTTTTACTAATAAAGGTTCAAATGTTGTTGGAAAGTACTTAAAACATGTTGTTTTAAGAACTTGTATGTGTAATTTTATGTCTAAAAACAATTCAATTGTTCCGTATTTCGTGCCGGAGTGTATTTGTATTGACGTTACATTTATAAACAAATGAATTGAAAACTTTCGAAAGCAATCACTGAGAAAAAAGAATATATTTTAAAATCCTATGTGAGGCTGATAATTAATTTTACTAAAAATTAGACGGGAATGTGCTATACCCGGTGGAAATTCCCGTTTTTTTTTGGTTACTAAAATATTGATGCAATAAAACGATGTATACAGTGCTAAGACCTTCTATATATTTCCCAGAATTCATAGAATTTACATCATTGTCAATATGACACGTTTTCCAAAAACTTATTTATTTATGATAATAATTATTATCTTACGATAATAATAACTTTAGTGATTTTGTAGGATAACATTAGCATAATTTATATTGTGTGCATTAGCATGAAATGAAGGCTATAAGAAGTTTTGTTGTGTCTTATGTCAATTATATGTGACGTAATCCAATCCTTGAGCTTCTATATTCATTTATCAATATATTCAAATCACAGTCAAGACAAAGAATGCAATATATAACACCAAAGTATTTGAAAGATTTTTTAATGCCAATATGACCACTGCATTGGACAGTACTTTTTAAATTTGAGAGAAATGTTATCTAAATGTAATGAAAAATATTTGAAAAAAATTTGTGCAACTAACCAGTAACCAGAAACCAACTTTAAATTTTTAAGGAACAATTAAGGAAATAATTTTGTAATAATTGGGAAATAATCTAAAATGTTTAATAACATAAATGTTTTCACTAATTTTTACTGAGCAACTTGGTCCTCTATGAAACTTTGCCGCTGGTCAAGAAAAATATTTTAATGGTTTTGTACTCACCTACTTGGCAATAGCCTGTTGCCATAATCATCATCACGCCAAGAAAAACTGCTGCTACCTAAAAACATCATTAAGTAAATAAATACAGAGTGCATTAATAATACAATACTGTCACATACCGGCTTCATTGTTGGAATAATATAAATATTACAATACTTCAATAGGCTGGTGCATTCATTTTTATACCTAGTTTTGCAATTTGGCGATTGGTCATCCCAAGATAAACATTCTTAAATTACTTTTCTATAAGGTAATATAGATTTATGGAACAATTTGCTAATCACGTTCTGTTAATTAAGACACATGCTTATCAACACAATATTTCATGCTTTATTGATAAATTAAGATCGTTACGGGAAAATATGAAAATTTGTCACAGGCGTGGTAGAGTAATTGTTATTTTAAATAAAGTAAACTCTCACAGTTAAATAAATCTATCCTAGATTATTTGTGGGTATATTTTGGAATATATATATATATATATATATATATATATATATATATATATATATATATATATATATATATATATATATATATATATATATATATATATTGCTATGTATATAATGATGTCAAGTATTACTAATAGATCTGCTAACAGATAATTTCAGTGATCGCACAAAAACACCTGATAAGCTAACAGGATACTTACGCTGTCTCTTCTCTATTGCTTCCTTTTCAAGGGCGCCAGTTCTAAGAACACTTATTTATTTTGAGGAAGGTTCACTGTAGAGTATGAGTCCTCTATGATCCGTTAGAGGAGGTTCAATTAGGCCTCTATATTTTGCACTATGTTTCTCTTGGAAGGTTGAAATTATTTTGACTGCTGAATGAATCTAAGATATTTTATATGAAGGATTAAGGACTGAAATTTAATAATCTTATCAAACTTTGAAATGAGAACAATAATAACGCAGGAGCTACATATATAAGATTGATTTTATTAATACAGAAAAGGAAGTAATTGTGTAAATGACAATTAAATGCAAAGCACAAAGAAGAAAGTTATGAATTTTGCAAATTATATTGCAAAGCGGAAGTATGTTTGTCTACAAATATGCAAATTATAATGCAAGATAGAAACTCAAACTTTAAAAACTTATTAATATCCTACGCCAAAACCTACCTAACTTAAACTAATTACATGGGCATGAGCCTCTGGAACAATGTAATTAAAATAAAAATTGTTTGAAAATGGTTAGTACCTTAAGATCTTTTCTTATAATCTTTTTTATTTACGAAGCACAACACAATATTTATTAATCTCACTTCACTTGTTTATTTACTTTTGAGCTGGAGTCTGCTACTGCTGCCCTCTCTTGGAATAATGTTGCACTTTCACTATGCTTCTAACTTCTTCAGTACACCTGCTGCCATCTATCGGTATTACACCGCACTCTGGAAATCGGCTATACACAAAGCGAAGCTTGTTTATTTACTGGGTTGAATTCTTATTTAATTGGAAATCTTATGCTTCTCTATTCACTCTTTATTTATATGTGGAAATATTTATTGCATTATCTGCTATGTTTGCTGTACTCTTATACACCTTGTAGACCTTGTAGACCCGTAGGCCATAGGTATTTGTTTATCTTTTGCATCGGCAAAAAGCAGCATTTATTTCAATTTTTTATTTTTTATTTCATCGTATCGTATAATTTGCATACCACATTCCTGTCTTGATAATATTATTTTTTTACTTTGATAAAGTCTAATCTCAATTTTTGGGAATTTAGTCAAAATTTACTTCCAATATTTAACATTACAACATTTTTTATATAATTAAAACTCATATTTTGAACTATTAATCTAGTTATTTTATTTAAATTCATTTTAGTATAAATTTCACTCTTGATATCCGGTTCAAGCGGGAATTTATACATATTTTTCTCTTCCAAATTTGTAAAACCTGATAATGGTAAATTTTTCTTCCACACCTTGATGACCGAGAATCAATTCCTTTGGTGAGCAGAGCAGACCATTATTACCTATTCCTGAAGGTCAGACTGGAAGGTATCTCCTCCTGCAGCCGGCACATTCCACCCATTACGGTATTCATCGCCCTTAGAGGCTACGTCTCAGCTCAGCTGGACCACCAAGCCGAAGCTTCAGCCTAGGATCCTAGGAAACCCAACAACAGAAAAGAGAAAAGGTATTTTTGTATAATTAATTGCCCCTAGGAATTACCAGGTCTTAAGGAATATTTCCACTTTTTTTCCAAGGTTTACAAGTCACTTTTCTTGTAAATGATAAATTTCTCGACTTGACCTTGTGTCAAGAGTGAAAATTTTTTTATTGTTTTAACCTAAAGCCCTTCAGCCTACTTAATAAAGTAGAGTCATTGTAACGCCCCTCAGACAACCCAATTGTTAATTTTAATTTAAGAATCACTGTGAACCATCAACTGGTAATATAAATATTTTTGTAATATATTGTTTTTAAAAAAATTTTCATCTTTTATTTCTCTGGAAAAAGTCTGGAGTCACAAGAGGGGTCACAGCTGATAATTTTTGGCTCATCATTTCTGCGGTCTTCTGTACTATTTAAGTACTCTTGACCTGGCGTCCAAGTATTTTTATACAAAATTTTAAGTAGGAGTAGATCAAGCCGGTCATTGTCAAGCTGTGATTTTTCTGGTGATATATCTAAAGGTATCTAAGTGAAAGCCTCTAGCAAATCCACTTATCCATGACCTCCGTATTTAACAGAGCAGCCGATAGGCAACAACAAAAAATTCATGACATCACATCTCCTGGATAAGAGGCCCTTTAATTAAGGTAATGTAATTAAAGAGGAGAGGTGTTACAATATATATATATATATATATATATATATATATATATATATATATATATATATATATATATATATATATATATATATATATATATATATATATATATATATATATATATATATATATATATATATATATATATATATATATATATATATATATATATATATATATATATATATATATATATATATATATATATATATATATATATATATATATATATATATATATATATATATATATATATATATATATATATATATATATATATATATATATATATATATATATATATATATATATATATATATATATATATATATATATATATATATTGTAATAAAATATAATGGTTGTAGTATGTTTAATTTTTAATATAACGTGAAAGTTGAGAGAATTTACATTCTTATGTAATTTTTGAGTTAATTTAATATTTGGTTGAACGCTTTTGTTGAACGAAGAAATTTTGCTTATTTGTCGATCGCCTGAAAATGTTTTTAAGATAATTTATAAATGTTTATTTTACCTTGTACTCAAACACTATCCTGGATCTTTACCTTAATCAAAATGTAGCATGGTTATCTCACCTCAGTAGTCGGTTCTGGGACGCTGTAGATATAATATTCAATACGCACATTCAAACAAGACGTAAATATATATAAATTTATTAGTTCAATAACTTTAGAAATAGGAAGTACTTATCAACATACCATTAAACAACAGTATCTTTATAAAGAGAAATAAAAAAACATAGTTAACATACCAACCTTGGAAATATGTAATATCTATATATACAAACTGATATAACTATATACATTAATAAACGCTAAATATTGATTTGAAAACATCTGTGTCATTTTATTTTAATATATAATACCATTGTTTTATATGTATAAAGATATGTGCAGCGATTAATGATGCTGTGCGGCGATTAATGATATATGCAACCCTTATTACAAATTGCTGTTTTACATGTTACCTATACCAACTTTAAATCATTTATTAGATATTAATCTAATATGGGCGCTTTAAAACGTTTTGTGGCCTATAGCCATCACCTAAAATTTTCTTTATTTTTGGCAGGTAGGAATTGGTTTTGATGTTTAATGATGTATTGTTTCATTGATGTAAGGACCCATAAAGAATCTGACATAATTAAGGCGGTAGCTGCATTAGCGGAGTAAATAAATTTGAGAGCATCGAATATTTATAGCTATTGGTTCTGCTGTATATATGAACAATCTGACGGCAATTTAACTTTTATATCATTATTGATAGAAGAAATATAGATTGCGCAGCCTTTACCTACATGTGATTTGGAAGCGTCTGTTTATACTTACAATGGATTATTCCATTTTTCTATTATAGTATTTGTGATGCTCACACTAATATTGGGGTGATCACTGTAGTATGGTTATTAGATGTTATGAGGTGTACTTTACTTTAGGTTGTAATTGTTGGGGTTATCCAATAAGGGGAAGTATACTGCTAGATTCTCGAAATGCATAGGGGAAGATTTTTTTCCTCCAGAACATATTTGTTAAATCAAATGTGTAACGAAGTGGAAATATTTTCCCACTCGTTACTTAAAATTGTACTGTCATTGTTATATTGTTTTAATTATTAAGCTAAGTAGGAATATATTTTCGTATTTATAAGTTACTATTGACCGTATGGGTCCGTTTCTTTTTCGACAAGCATTGTTATTTTGTTTTAAATTCAGTTCTGCTTACAACGTGCATGCAAATAAATATTTTCTGAGAAATCTCGCGTACAAAATACGATTTCCAATACCAAGAAAACTATCCGCAGGCCGGCTCGATATCATCGAGCGCGCGCCGGAACAATATCGAACACACATGATAACGCTTCGGAAATTCATGGTAGGGTCGGTCCCCACCGCGCCGAAAGATTTAATAAAACTAGAGCTCCCACACTGAAACAGTCAGTCAGTGTCCAAGAGTCCCAGCAGTAAGAAGCCCCAACAGCAGCAGCTCCGCCTACCTGAACCGTCTAGTAGTTCCAGCCGTAATCTGAGATAAGAAGTAAGCCATCTACACGCAGTACAGAACTCAGGAAGGACGACATCCAGAAGCCATACCAGACTGGAGTGAGCACGCGATTTAATTCGGATCGCGGTTTCTATCAACAACCGGTAGCAAGGCCTTCTTGTTGGTAGCTGCTGATAACCGGTCGAAAGGCCTTCTTGTCAGCGTCCCCAGTTGGCAACCGGTCGAAAGGCCTTCTTGCCAACTCCCCAGTTGACAACCGGTCGAAAGGCCTTTATTACGCTACTATTATACACGCTGACTCCAATCTAACAATACTCGCTCGCTCACTTTAACTGGTATGGTAAGTCAAGTCATTTAAATTACCATTTCCGAACACCTGAGTTCTCGAACATTCGATCGTTCCGCATTCTTACACTGTTGCTTCTTCCCTCCAACTGTAATTGTAACCTACCGCCTGTCTGATAACCGCTCACCGCTTAAACTTACGCCACAAGCCCATTGTGCCATAGTTATTCATTATCATCCACAAACCAACTATTTATCATTTTCCGCCGTAGTATTTTCTCATACCACGCTTTCCTCGCGCTACGCTAACTCCATCCGATACTCCCGCTTAATCATTAACAAAGTATGACGTAGGCAGACTGAATATCCTGTAGATAGTATGTGTAGATTGTTGGTTAGACAAGGATAGAATTAGAAATACATGTCCTGAAGAATAAATGATAATAAACTTGTTGTAACCATATACCTGTGTATTACTGTAGATAAGGGCTATATATGTCACGTGACCCCTGGTTTACTACCTGTCTCCACTCGCAGCTACCCGTGGCCCTTACAGAACTGCCTGTAAGGAAAAGTGGTCTGTCTACACTATAAACAGACAGTGGCGCTCGAATGAAAACTCACACGCAGAGCGTCACAAATGTAAGTATATATTATGTGAGATAAATTGGTTGTTAATATGTATTTAATGGACAAGTTTTCCACTAAGGGACTGACGTCTTGCTTTATGGGGAGGCATCAAAGCTTCTGCATGTAGGGCACCACATTTCCCCCACAACATATACGAAGAACTGTATTTTGAGGTGAATTTTATAATTAATCGATTTTGAAGCACATACAACCGTCTGAGTAGTGAAAGGCATGCAGATCCATAAAATGAACAGCCATAATCCAAAATCGATCTTATTTATGATTCGTGAAAAATATTATTAATTTGAACACAGATAAACCCTAGTAATTAGCATATAAATTTCCGTACGGAAATTACGTCGATTTACACGATTTATCTTCTCGCTGTATTTTGACACTGAAATAGGCTTTTGGCTACATTTAATTTTATTTTCTTAACACCAGCAAAGGTGCATACTTTGGGTGGGCTATGGATATATATATCCACGAGTATAAATCTATACTGGTCTGGGTATATTTTACCGCCTTATCTTTTTTTTCTAAATTAAATGAATATTTAATTTAATATTTTATCGACCCTTACAGTTCGGTCTTGTACCACCTTGTAGGTTCTGAAAGCAAGGCTTACAATTATACCGAATAATTGCATATTTTCATATTTTCAGTAGAAATTACTACAACGGCTTAGGCC
>CAXKVY010012689.1:0-36905 GCA_964058915.1 Tetropium fuscum | reverse complement strand
TTATTATTTTCTTATATTCCTATTTCACTTTATTTCACAATTGGTATATCTGCAGTAATTTCAGTTTCCTAACCCTCACTACAACCTACATGACTGTTACGTATATCTTCTACTACCAAGTTAGTGACTCCATTATACATTTGCTAAACATGTAGTGTTCTAATATAAAGACATCCTAGTATAAAGACATTGTAGTATTCCCGAAGAAGAATCAAAATAAATGAGAAAGCTAGCTTGATAAGAAAAAAGTGTTAGGTTTCGACAAATTGTTATGTATTATAAAGTGATATTAGTTTATATGTATATATATATATATATATATATATATATATATATATATATATATATATATATATATATATATATATATATACATATATATATATATATCTGTACGTATGTTGTTTTACACTTAAAGAAAATATAATGACTTTTTAGAGAGCTTTCTTTCTTAAGTTTAATTTTAAAATCAGAGCATGGAAACGCTTTGTTTCAAGTTGAGTTCAAAATAGTTTAGCCATTTTAAAATCATTCTATGTGTTTATTTCTACATCATAAAATTTATTTTATGCTAATCAAAATTCTAATGAATGTTACGATTACTACTTTGCAAAGATTATTTAATATGTAAAATTTATTATTATTACTGAATTGATTTTGGAGGAAAAGAAATTGGTTTGCATTTTAACTAGTACATCTATTTATTTATAATAGCGATATATGGATGCAATAACATTGAACAGTTCAATAACATAACAATAACATTGGACAAAAATCACTCTTAATCTACCCTGAGATAACCTATAATAACTTAAATTGAAATAGATATGGGATAACAAAATCCTGGACGAACAACGTGAGACATATTCAAAAACAAGCAATGTTGTTATAGACTATATCAATTTACTGACTGAATATAACCACTATTACTTAAAATTCACTAATTTACATTACACCTTGGAAACACAAGCGATTAATGTTGTGCCCAAATTTAAATCATTTACTTGAATTTGACTATATTAATGATTAATTTCTCGGAGAGACGTGTAAACGTGGCTACCGCTTTCAACTGCCATTGCAAACTTTTTTTGCATTATTATCTGTTGACCTGTAGTCAAGGAAGTTTATTCGCAAAAATAAAAAAGCACTTCCTTGGTTACTTAGCTTTCCTTAAAATAATAGTCACCTGCCAGCCAATAACGTATTATCATTATTTATAATTTTTATATATTCACTACAGATTATTGTTTAAAACATTGCATATATACATATATGTACTACGGACATATATCACCATTTTATCTGGGTCGGTTACCGTTCGACTACCGTAAAAATGTATTGCTAAATAAGGACAAATGCAGTATTTTGTGAGGTGAGCCGTCATTATCTTAATACTTTGTCTTTTATATTTTAAGAATAATGCACATTTGAAACATAAAGTCGGTAGTGTAGTGAGTTGGGGCCGGATACACGAACACACTGTATACAATTCACAATTGTATATTAATACCAAAATACTTGCACAATAATTATGTTGTATGTACATTCAATGATTGCTTGACAAATACTAAATATATAATTATAGTACAAATATTCCTTAGTCTACGATTTTTGTATATTACAGCAATCTCTTTTAGATAACCCTGGCTGAATCAGGTGACGTCAGGTGTCAGGTGTCGCTGCTATCCAAACTAGGTTGTTGTTATTTAATTAATGATCCGGTGTGCTTGTCCTAGAAAATACGTAGTCTTGGAAGTATCGTGTTGCTGACAAAAACTTTTCTGCCCTTTCATTTTCTCAGACCCGATATAATTGAACATCACCTTTATAATTTTTGCTCCAACATATGATGCAACTTTTAACTTCATCACGTTTATGTTTATAAACCCATTTACAGTGTCTTTGGTGCCAATTATGAAAGTAGAACTTTCAGAGTTTTGGTTTCATTTTATTCCTTGTGCGCGTAGACATTATTTTTGGTAGCAGTCAAGATGTGGAAGTGACTCATAAAGTGAAATTCAATTTAAAATATAATCTCATATAGCTATTTGCTGTAGACTGATTGAAATTTACATTTTTTAAATTTACTTTTACACGAAAAAATCAAAATGTAAAATTATGGCTCGACAAAAAGCCTCAAATCTCATAATAATTTTATTTTTATTTTTTCAGACGGGGGCGCACCGATACCACCACAATCATCAGGAGGTAATATTACAATATCGGTCTTCTATTTGATCACCTGAAATGTGACGTGCAAGAAACGTGTAAATAAAAACTCAAACTAAGCTAATAGCCAAATATTTTGAATAATGTTTTTAGTTTCCGGCATAAATTAATGTCCTACTTATCAATAATCATATTTTAGTTTACTTGTTAGGATATACATTTCTATAAAAATACATCCTAAATAAGAATATTTTCCTTATATGCAACATCGTTCTATGGCATGACATTCTATGGCATGACATCATAAATATTAGATAGAGACCGATACCGGGTGATCACAGATCATGGTAAACCCCGCCACTTTCACGATTTTGAGCTATCTAAATGAAATTAAAAATTAAAAAGGACTCATTTGGGAACTCATTTTTATTAGATTTTCGGTTTCGATGGAAATGACCTCAACTTAGGAATTTTAAATGGAACATCCTGTATATAATTGCATATTTGGAATACCGAGAAAATTCTGAGTAAGATAAAACTATTTTGGGAATCTTTTAAGTCCACTTGTTTTTTTTAGAGACAATTTCATTCTTAATCTAGAGTGTCATTATTGCTCTAATTTGGTTCAAATGGACTGCTATAACTCAAAACAACAAATTACTAAACAAAACTTTAACAGAAAAATAGATCGACAAAAAGATATATGTTATAAAAATGACGTTTTGGCGTGCATTCATATTTGACCAAATGAGTTTTTGTCTATTTGGACGATTTTTCGAAAGATTTTCGAAAGATTTTTACATTTAAAAAAAGAGGACGAAAAAACACAAATTGGTGGCAGAATTAATCAAAATTGAAACTACTTGCTATGCCATTTTTAATAACGCTATTAGATGTTTTAATCTATCTCATCATTACTCTGGTATATATGCGTTCGCCAAATGGGTTACAGCTGTTGATCTATAAGAATGATTTGTCACTTTTTTGTTGGCAGTACCTATCAATTACCACTTTTTGAGCAGGAAAAACCTATCATCCGTTATATTATCTGATCGTTTCACCATTAGTTTTAGAAACAATCGAACTGGACACAGATCAGGATCAGAAAGTTTTGTCCCCTTATCTATTCGTTTTGTTAAATAATGGATTATATTCAATTACGTTAGTGAATTTTCCAGAATTTTCAGTTTCTTTCATGAAGTGACAAATACACGCAGGAGCACCTTCGTTACCACGCCATGCCAAATCTTTAGCGACAATGTTAATTAATTTTGAAGCAATTCTGGTGTATTCTCGTCTCAGACTTTTTTGCAGTTTTTTACATTTTTCTGGTGTAAAATCATCCGCAATAACCTTTCTTTTTTCTTGTATTTTCTACAGTTTTCTACTTCGAGCTATAAAGAAGCTTTGTGCAATTTTTGATAAAATTAAATATTAATTCTAGAATGTCTTAGATTAAAATACATTTTGAGCAATTATATATTGTGCCAATATCTACATCGTCTTGACAATAGAAATATCTTCAGTAATATTTCCCCAGACAGCCTTATATAATACACTCTTATAATTTTAGTAACGTGATAAATGTTCGGTAATATATTATATTCTAAATATTTCACTTATGTTAAGTATAACAATGGTTGTTATTATTTTCTTTTATTCCTATCTCACTTTATTTCACAGTTGGTTTCTCTGCAGTAATTTAAGTTTCCTAACCCTTGCATTGTCACTACAACCTACATGACTCTTACTTATATCTTCTACTAACAAGTTAGTGGCTCCATTATACATTTGCTAAACATGTAGTGTTCTAATATAACGGCTTCCTAGAATTAATGTTTAATTGTGTCAAAAATTGTGAAGACTGCTGTTGATTTGTAAAATTGTTTCATATATAACTGTTCTCTCTTCACTGTATTCCTTAATTGTAGTATTCCCGAAAAAGAATCAAAATAAATTCGAAAGCTTGAAAAGAAAAATGTGTTAAGGTTTCGACAAATTGTTAGGTATTACAAAGTGGTATCAGTTTAGATATTGATCATAGATATACGGACAATGATGGACAGATTTGGTTTAATGTTAGTTGTAAAAATTTGAAGACACTTTAATTAGCTTAAGATGCGTACAGACATGCAACAGAACACCGTATCGTTTCTCCACCACGCAACGTGTTTTGTTGCGCGACGTAGTTACGCTGCGATGAGCCTTTTTTTAAAATTCCAGGTGCAACAAAACATGGCCGCGAAACGTCAGCGCGAAACATTTAGGCGTCCCACCAGATATACTTAGTTGTTTTTTGTAATTCAACAAGATGGACGTTGCGGCTGCAGCATATATAGTTGCAGCATTTTTTTCTTACATTCGTTACTTGTAGCCCCTGCACTTCTTGCGATATCTTCCCACGCATATTTTTTTTTTACTTAGTATTTATAGTATTTATATTTTACTTTGTTAGTTTGTTATAGTATTTGGGATGTTTTGGATTCCATAAAATTTCCTTCTGTCTATAAATTTCGATAAAATTAATTATAGCGTACATCTACATACAAACGGAATATCAACGCTACTTGATACGCAGACACGTCCACACCTGCAAATTTATAGTGCAACATCGGCGCGAACATTTCTTTGATGCGACGACGAAAGACCGACAACCGATGGGACGCTGCGATGTTACCCTGTTACGCTGTTATTCTACTGTTACGAAGTTGCAGAGTACCGTCCAGACTTGATACGCGGTGAAGTTACGTTACGGTGTTCTGTTGCATATCTGTACGCACTTTTATACGTTGTTACCTCTTTGCTGCATGGGCGCCAGATCACAAACCAGCGATAAATGTTGAAAAAATTCTATATATCTATACGTATGTTAAGTTTTATATTTATAGAAAATTTAGAGACTCTCATAGCTTTCTTTCTTAGGTTTAATTTTAAAATCAGAGCATCGAAACGCTTTGTCGCAAGTTTAGTTCAAAATAGTAGCTATTTTAAAATGGTTCTATGTGTTTATTTTTATACCATAAAATTAATTTTATGCTCTACAAAATACTATTGGCTGTTACGATTACTATTTTACTTATTATTACTACTGAATTGATTTTGGAGGAGAAGAAATTGGTTTGCATTTCAACTAGTACATCTATTTATTTATAATAGCGACATATGGATGGCAGTTCAATAGCATTGAACAAAAATCACTCTTAGTCTAACCTGAAACAACTTATAATAACTTAAACTGAAATAAATATGGGGTATCAAAATCCTGGACAAACAATGTGAGACATATCCAAAACCTAGCAATGTTGTTATAGATTTTAAAAAACATTGTAAAAAATGGTGGTTTGTTTGTTACATTTTCTTGTAAAGTTAATCCTTGTAAACACAAACAAAAACATACGCGTACGATACTGTTACACTGTAGTGGAGACCCCTACTGGTGGTTTGCTGCAACTGTAAAACTGCTTCCTCATTGTATGAACGGCTCAAGAAAACTCACAGCGAAATCAGGAACAATACTCATGGGATATATTCTAGGAAATATATTACCTTGCTGTTATGTTTTTGTAAAATATCTATAGAAGTGTCTAGGACACATAGATATCTATTTACTGCGTGAATTAAATCACTATTGCTTAAAATTCTCTAATTTACATTACATAATTTACTTGAATTTTACTATATTAATGACAAATTTTCTCGAAGAGGAGTCCAAACGTAGCCAAAACTGCCATTACATTTTTTTTGGAATATTCGTTGATCTGTGGTCAAGGAAGTCTATTCACAAAAATAAAAAAACACTTCCTTGGTTGCTTGGCTTTCCTTAAAATAATAGGTGCCAGCCAATAACGTATTACCATTATTTATAATTTTTATATTTTCACTACAGATTATTATTTAAAACATTGCACATATTAATTTTTTATTTTTGCACAGTCGTACACACTTAATTTGTACCACGGACACATATTACCATTGTATCTGGGTTGTTGACCTAGTCGGTCGTTCGACTAGCGTACTTTGCTACGAGATTAAAAATATCGCGGGATTAGAGATGCTACATATATTTTTAATGAGACATTGTTCAATTAGTATGTATCTTTGATAATTCATGATATGGCATGCCGAAATTATTTGTATTATCATTTAATTGTTAATAAAACACAGCTACACAAATCAGCGTGAATCCGGTTAGATCATTAGATCATACGGTGTGATGCTCTGTCTATATTATTTGGTATGTAATTTCCAATAGACAGCGTCTTTGTCTGTTGCACGCGGCCTAGTTATATATATATATATATATATATATATATATATATATATATATATATATATATATATATATATATATATATATATATATATATATATATATGTATATATTCATTCCTAATATTCATGGTGCAGCATAGAATAAAAACATTAATTTTGGTTTCAGGTCTCATCAATAGTATACTCGGCCCAGTTGGTATGTAATTGAATTTATTTTATTGAATATATTAAAACTAATTTTAATTTAATTAGCTAAAAGATTTGTTTAAAATTTTAATTGCTATAATTTAAAGATCCTCTAGTTAACATAAAAACCTATTTGGGAATTCTTTTTTATTAGTCCAGTCTGTGAGCTGGGAGACTCCACCCCTCCCCAGATCACCCCTCTACTAAAAAATACCACTTTCTTTCATTTTTCCAAAATTATCAATTGAAACAATTTTTTTTGCGTTACTTATAATTTTGACAATTTAAACATGAAAATGAACATTGAAAAATTAAACGAAAATCAACAGAAATTGGAACAATAACATTGAAAAGAAAAGATAATTCTTGATAAAATTTTCCGCTTTTTCCCAGAAAATGATATTGTTAAATATTTTAAATATAAAAACATAATCAGCGACCCCAAAAACCCATTAGCGACTGATCACACGATCATTTCGATAATATTGAAAATTTTTCTTTCCATGTTTTGCATAGTTTTCCGAGAATTTTCATGGTTTTTCGTTATTCGTAGTCAGAATACGAGACTGGTAACCTTGATTACGTTGAAAATGCAATTGGTGTGAAAAATGAATCAATTTCCTCAAAAATTACCAAATTATCCCGTTTTCCCGGCCGTGCTTTTAATTTTCCTGGAAAATGATCGGATCCATGATCAGCGCCCCAAAAAATCTCTTCGAACTCATTTTCGAGGTTAAATTGTCATTTTTTCAAAAATTAAATAGGTATTGGTCTAAAAATGAGGGTGAGAATAGGGGGTTTTTATAGTATAGGGGTGATCTGTGGGGGGGTTGGGCAGGTTGGTAGAGAGTCATGAATGACGTTCAGAGTTCATAGAATATGATGCAAAAAAATTTTTCGAATTTGACTGTGCAAAAAACTTAGTAGGCCTAATTCCCCAGCTCACAGACTGGACTATATGTCATCTGGGATATAATTTTGGTATTTACTCACAAGCGTCTTTACTCGTCAGGATTTGGTATTTGACGTGGCATTGATCTCTTTTAACATATGATTTTGAGAGGATCTGAAAAACTTTGAACTTACTCTGATATAAATATTTGCATAATTAAAGACAAATAATTACATTCCACATCACAAAATATATACAAAGCCAACGCCAACACTTGTTAAACTAGCAACGATTTATTTTAGCGTCCTCAGGAACATAAACAAAAAACTTATACTTTTGTTTCCGGTCTGTCATACGGTAGGCAGTAGATTTTTTTCAGCAATCAAGCACGTTTTAGTTTACACAAATATTTTTTTCGTATCCTATGTGATAAATAATCAATGGAATGCAAGTACCTAGTACATGGAGGCCGTATGGTAGAGGTTGACATTTAAATAGGTGGAAATTGCCAAATATTACGTAATTTATTTTTAGGTACTGCTTCTACTACTAATAGCAATAATTAATTTTTGGAAAAAAAATTTTTTATTTTCCATTTTTTATTACACAAAAAGTTTACGGAACATATATACTAAATATTATATATTTACATTGGCAAGTCATAAGATATACAAATATATTGCTTAAAAAAAAATATAAACACCTACACATGTCACGGTCGAAACGTAAAAACCAACAACAACAATTCACAAATTATAAAACAAGTGATGCAAATCGTAAGAATTACACAAATATGTATTTAAAATAGGAAAAGATGAAGTCATGTCCGTTACCCAACTCATGATTCATAGCATCGCAAGCAAGTAGCATCAAATAAATTGTTAAAAAATCTGATATTACACTACGCAAAATAAGGCACCCGCGGCACGTGACATTTATAGGCGTGGTTAGTGGGCGTCGTGGTAAACCAAAGATTTATAACGTTAGACTGACTTAATTTGAAGAAATTTTACAGCTTTCACAGACGCCACAGCTGACTAGATATAAGGCTAAGCTAAATCCGGCACCAGGCCGTTCCAACAGCGCATGCGCGAGTTACGCGCCGATCGCGAAATTTATTTCAAATAAAAGAATACATAATATCAAGGATTATAGACTAACGGGATTGCTTATCGGCCACGTGGCCACGTATTGTTAGACAAGATCTGACGTCAGCGGTTAAGTTAGGCCGGCATACTTTTGCGCCAACGGTCGATTCCAAATTGATGCTTGGTCAGATAACACTTCTTGTAGGCACGATGTTAATGTACAAATGACACACTACACAAACGCCGGGAAATACACCGGTGGGGCAATGAACCTAAGCCGTACGTATCCGCTGACGTCAAAAGCGTGGTGGGGGCCTACGAGATTTGTCTAACGTTGCGCTTATGGGGATAAGCAATCCTGTTTAGTCTATAATCGTTGACATAATATAACCTATCATCGTCGCCATCATTCTGCGTGATACTTTTTAGCGATTACCACGTGAGTTATTAAAAAGTGCCCTCAGAATTTCGATTGCGATTTATTAAACAAATTAGAGCACATTAAAATAACTGTATGTATAACATTATATATACCTATACTCCACATTATTATAAGTAGTTACCTACTTAAATTTCATCAAACATATCTAATATATAAGCAGTAATAGATATTTTATATGTAAAAATTTTAGCATTCATCATGGATATGACGAATAAATGTCAGTATTGTAACAAAGTATTCTTTGACAGCAGCACAAGAAATAGGCACATCAAGAAAATTCATAAGAGATCAGTGGCTCCTTACATTTTCTTTACAATTTTGTTGTTCTAATTTTCCTAGTTGTCGATCTAGATTAGAACTATGAAAGGACCATGATGCTTCATAATTATTTTAGAAGAACTTGTACTCTGTTTTGCTTTCTCGATATATATGTATGGAATTATATTTATTCTAATCAGCGTGTTTGAAGTCAACATTGTATTTAGTAGTTCATTCTGTCTGTGTCTGTTAAAAATATACTTAATACTCTGCTCTTATAAAATTTTATTAATATGTTTTTATTAATATTTTATTATATGTATATAAAAATAGTTTTCATATAAGTCCATTAATACCTATATATCTATTCCAACATATACCTAACTATACTCTTGCTACTATTCTATCTATATACTCTTAGCTACTTGTGTAAGTATATAACATACACATGGGCGCCGGCAAAGGGGGGGGGAAGCTGCCGCCCCCTTGACTTTGTGAAATTATATATAGAAATAAAATATATTATATAATATAAATTATATATAGCAAAAAAATCCCTAGGCTGGCGTCCCGTCAGGTTGAGCTAGATAATTATGAATCGGATACTCCAGAATGTTACTTCCGAAGGTCTCTTTTTGTTCCATATTTGGACTCGTTAGTACAATCCTTTAACACCCGATTTGGCGAAGCGTTTTCATTGTTAATTTTATATCCACCTCTTCTGAAAACCAAAAGTCAATATTTCAAAGAAATGTGTCCACGGATTTCAAATAAATTTGGGCTAGAAAATCTAAAAGAAGAGTTTCTAACTTGGTTTGAAAACTACGTGGTTTTAAATTCGACAAGCCTATAATTGACTTATTAGATGAATGCGACTTCTATCCCACAATAAGGAAAGCTTTAAGTATTTTTCTTTCACTGCCACCAACAACAGCAACGGTTGAACGTTCGTTCAGTACCTGGCGAAGGGTCAAAACGTGGTAATGGTCTACTATGTCGGAAGAGCGCACGTCGGAAGAGCGCATGTTGGCTTATGTATGTTCACAGAGAAAAAGTGAACAAAAATCGTGAAGGTTATATTGAAAAAGTGGTCGACATATTTGCAACGGACCGTCGTAGACTTGTATTTTTGTTTAAAAATTGAATATTTTATTATTTTTATTTTATATGTATAACTTAAAATATTTTTATATGTATAACTTAAATAAAACATTATAATACTAAAAAGAAACGTATTTCAAAATAATATTTCAAATTTGATCCATCATGAGTGTGCATCAATTTACATAATTTTCCAAATGTATTTTTCGTTAGATAGCTATCTACACCACCTTTTTCCATCGTAAATCGTGTTTAAAAAAAATATTGTTATCAAGATTATTATTATTTTAAAAAGGTATATTCAATTTCAAAAATTTTTCTTGTGAAAGTCTATATTCTTGTATAAATCAATTTTTCAATGAAATTCTGAAGTACCAGGAAACCGCGTGATCTTGAAAAATATCAAAATTTTTGCCTGCGGCGCTTATTTTCTTCCTTCAGCGGTAGTTTATCCCTCGTCCGAAACTTTTATCTAAATTCACCCTTGATGCCCTCCCCTGATTTTGTTTCTGGCGGCGCCAATGAACATACATATAATAATAATGTCTTCATTGACCGAATGCAAATTACAAAGATTCTAATATTACATTGATCTTATTTTTATAAGGTTTTTGTTTTCCAAATTACAGTCTGCAAGCTTAAACAATATTAAAGCAAAAAAGTATAAGGATTTTGAAAAAAGTATAAGGACACACATACATATTATGTATGTATGTGTATTATGTTTACATATTATGTATGTATTATGTATAGAATGGGGATCGAACCCCAGCACAACACATTTGTAAAATGCACTTTTCTCCCATATTATCCTATTTATTTTTAGCCGTTATTTCAGATCTTTCGATTTATTCAAATAACATTCCCAGCAGAATAAAACGTTAAACATAACCTCAATATTTAGCTTTAATGAACTATTAATTTTTTTAAATAAAGTACGAGTAAACTTATAAATAATAAAACATCCCATAGCACACTCAAATATATTAACAGCTTACACATCTATAATATTTCACGATTTCTTTTCGCGTTCCAAATAAACAAAATTTGTGGTAGAACATATCGAACCAGGCCGTCTCAATAGCGCATGCGCGAATTTGCCGGGCACCTTTCAGGAACTTAAATTAAATGAATTTGAAAGATGCCTAGTTTAGATCGCAATTAATCTAAACTAGGCATCTTTCAAATTCATTTAATTTAAGTTCCTGAAAGGTGCCCGGCAAATTCGCGCATGCGCTATTGAGACGGCCTGGTGCGGGATTTAGCATATCCTCGAGATATAGAGAGATAAGTAAAATAAAGTTTACACAGCATTTTTACTGGAGATTGTTAAAAATCTAGCAAATGTCTCGCAAAAAAGTTATTACCTCAACCAATAGAATCCTAGTAACAAACAAAAACGAATTTATTTATATTTAATTTGGCGTAAGATTTAAACTAAAAAAGCTAAGGCGTTCTGCGGTTGACCAAATGTAACGGAAGAAATGAGGTCGTTTAAAAACAAACAACGCTAACACAACGCCGTTGGCTTTTTCAGATCGGTCATTTCGGTCAATATTCAGAGAAAAAGAAAGATGTTTCCCCTTGCTTTTGAGCATGGCCAGAGCCCCCCACTCCTCTCCGTTCTCTTGCTGCATAGTAAAAACTTTGAGGTCCCCTAGCTCACCTCCTAATCATCCGATTTTGATCTAGTTGTACGAAAGAAAAAGTTGTCCATTGGTAAAAAAATATTTCCCCCAGACCCTTCCTTCATACCGTAAACACTATCTGAAAAAACAGACTAAAAATATTCGCTAATGCCATCGTACGTATAGCGTATGCGGAAACGAAGAAAAAGTCAATTTGATTTTTATTATTTTCGCAGCTACGATTCGCTATATCTCGCAAATTAATTATCCGATTTCGCTCAGCTTGCGCTTAAATGGACATGTGTGTTTTGTCGGACTCATTTCTTTTTTTATATCAACTTTTTTTTGTAAAGTCAAAAACAGCTGCCGATATATGCAGCAAAAACAATTTCCCGTGCATTTAATTGATCGTTCCAGGGGAGACACGATTTGGTAGAATGGCCACTCCACTATATATAATGTTTTGATAAATACATTTACCTAAAAAAATATAAAATTTTGCAATTTATATAGTATTAATTTAACACAAATTTAAACGCAAATATAAAAAATAATATTGCATATTATTTCCATCTTATTACTTTTCTTATTATTAACATAACTTATTTATTTATAATACTAATTATTCACATTTTTTCCTCATTATTTTCAGGTGGACTGTTAGGTTAGGTATGTACATAAGCTCCCTATTTTCTAGGTTATAGTGCGGCAGAGTAATGTTAAACATATCGTCGTTCATCATACTAAGTGACGTAACTAACAAAATTTTCATAATTGGCCTAACAACAGTTATATGTGTATGTTGGGTGGTTCTTTCATCTGACGAAGTGGCGTACCCGTATCTGTAATACATATCTCTACACGTGATATACATCATACGACGTAACCAGCAAATCTAGTATATATCCATCACACGAAGTGGCGTAAGTTGAGTTACGCCACTTCGTGTGATGATAATTTCGGCTATGCTATACTTATTGCACCGGCGTAACTGATCCGCGCATGCGTGTAGTGGATATAACCTATAAGTTTATCACGCTCATGCCTGTAACCGTACACTTAAATGCTAACAAAGGTTTGTGACAATATTATTAGCTTGTGCAAAGGTGGTTTTATAGATGCGAAAGGTTCAAAATGGATGTATTAGTGACATCGGACGATGGTACACAAAATGTAGTGTCGATAAAGGAACTCAGTTATAACAAACAGAAATCTGTGACTATAGGAACCAAGGTAAAAATGGTAAAAAGTGGACTGTGATGATACCTACAATGACATTTCATCATCAGAAGTATCCGATGACCGTTTACCACTTTCATTATTGAAAAATAAAATAATTTCCGCACTCCCGGTTAAACCAACCTCACCAAATACCGATCATTCATTATCGCCGTCTGATGACTCTGATAAGGACCCAACATTTGGCAAATGTGAGGTAGTCCAATGTCGCCAAGAGGTGTTTAGTTCGTGTCACAGAGGTAACATTCTTCTCTGTTGGGTTCACTTTGTAGGAGATACTGGAGAGTGCACTGAACATAGGACATCAGAAGCAACATTACCCAGTATTCAGGTACCTAACTGTTATGTCACATAAAAATATTTTTTATATTTATAAGTAGTAGAATTTATTCTACTAATCTTGAACGGTTGTCTCTGTCTATATTATAAAATTGTATAAAATTATTTAGATTTGTCAGTTTGTACATAATTACCTAAATGATAACAAAAATTTACAGGATGGAAATGCATCTACAACTGAGGTAGGACCCTTGGAAACGAATCGTAGTATACAGTCTGGAGGAGACAATACTGGAGAGAAATTAGTACCTGAAGACTACTTGCTGGATGGTCCCGATAAGGCGGAGGACGAAATAAGTAAAATAAATAGAACGGATGCCAAAAAAACTGCAAAACGACTTCGAGATGAGGGAAAAGAATACATCAGTCCAGCGACAAAAAAAAAACAGCCTGCTAGATATTTAAAGCCAGGGTGTAATTCGGAAAACTACAAACGAACTGGAAGAATGTGTTACAAAATAAGTGACACAGAAAGGGAGCAAATATTTATACACAGAATATTACGCCTTGGCAAATCTAACCAGACAACGGGAATTCTTGGCCAGGTATATGAGAGTGGAAGCTACTAAAAGAAAAACCGTTAAAAAGGAGAAATCCCGTCACAGTAATACTGTGAAGTACCTGTTAACAGTTGGTGAAAGTCAAAGAAGCGTTTGCAAAAAAATTGTTCCGGAATACACTAAATGTATCTGAGCGTACTTGCCGAACATTTTTAATTAAACTTAATAACGTAAGTATATTAGAGGGCGAGAAAAGAGGAGGAAGGCAAAGAAGTAAACAATACCTCGAAGAAGAAAAAAGTTAGAGTCGATATCGCGGCACACATTGATAGATTCCCAAAAATCGAGTCCCATTATTGCCGTGCCAGCTCATCTAAATTGTACCTTCACTCGGCCTTAACAATTGCCAAAATGCATTCTTTATTTGTTGATGAATTGCAACAAAAAAGGTGTAACAAGATTCCGAGCTATGAAAGAGTCTTCAACACGAAAAATTTGTCATTTCGTCATAACCGAAAAAACAAAAGTAAGAGAGAAAAAGCGCAGCTTAAAAAAGAAAAGCTAGAATCAAAAACTATACTTTGTAGTGTTTTTGATTTACAACAGGTAATTTATTTGCGAGTATCTAAAGAAGGCACGATATTTTACAAAAGTCGTTTGAGCTGTTTTAATTTTACCGTCTACAATATGGCAAATGGTGAGTGTCACTGTTTCCTCTGGAATGAGACAATAAGTAAACGAGGGTCCTCAGAGATAGGCACGTGCGTATATAAAATTTTGGAAGATTACAAAAACAAGGAGGTTTCTAGAGTCTGTCTGTTTGCTGATGGCTGTTACGGCCGAAATAAGAATAGGTAGTAGCTTCCATGCTGCTCTATTCCGTTCAACAAATTACAGAATTGGAGGAAATATCTCTCCAGTACTTTGAAACCAGCCATGGACAGAATGAAGGAGACTCTGCCCATAGCGCCATAACAAAAGCCATTGCTCAAGCTGGAGATATTTTTGTACCTGCCCAATTATATTCCATTATGGGGATGGCTCGGCGCAAAAGACCCTAACGTTATTGCTATGACGCACACGGATTTCAAAGATTTTAAGCTGCTCTCTAAAAGCTTTCGAATATTACAAATCAGAGAAAGTGATAAGGGCAAAAAAGTGAATTGGACAGACATCATGGAAATCATGGTGAGAAAATCCGCCCCTTTCAAAATCTTTTTCAAAACAAGCCATCTGGATACTGCATATGACAGTATAACCTTAAAACGTAAAAGATTTTGTCCTTACCAATTTAAATACCGACATGTTAAAAATTACCAAAAAAAATACAAGGATTTAATTTCCTTGTGTCAGGGAAGAACTCCTGTAGTACGTATTCCAGAATACCAGCAGTTCTACGAATCGCTTCCACATGAAGAAGAATAAGAGTGCAATTGTAGTGATAAACTTAGATACCTAATAATCTTTCCTTTTGTGTTGATATTTTTCGTTGAAAGCAGGAAATATGTCGATGTTTTTTTATTTTTAACGAAATCAAATATTGTTTTTTCGTTCTACTGTAAAATTTTATAAATGTCACATATGCTACTTAATGCTACAAGCAAATATTTTTTTGTTTCATTTTTTGGTCCCTCTGGAACATGAAACTAGTTGAGGGACATTTACAAATTGTGACCAATTCGTGGAATAACCCATAAGCATAATTAAGCTAGTATGGAGTTTCTTTCAACCCCGAGTTCATAAAATAGGTCTCAAAATTGCGAAATAAAAACAGAAAAAATCACAAAATAGTTATTAGAGGGTATACAGTGAAATGAGGGCAAATTGGGCAGACAGGAAAACTTAAGAACAAACTTGTTCAGCGTCACATTAGACGTTTTAATAGAATTATTCTTCCAACGAAACTCAAGTCGTACTTATGAAAGATGCAAGAAAATTATTGGAAATTATTGGAAATTTATTTGGAAAATTTAGAATCAGATGCGCGACCCTCGTGTATAAAAATATATTATAAACAGGAAAACATGAAGTCATATCCGTTACCCAAATGATGATTCATAGCATCGCAAGCAAGTAGCATCAAATAAATTTTCAAAAATTTTGATATTACACCACCACGCAAGAAATTCTTCCAACGAAACTCAAATCTTACTAGTGAAAGATGCAAAAAAAATATAGGAAAATTTAGAACCTCTCCTTTAAATTTATTTGGAAAATTTAGAATAAAATGCGCGACCCTCGTATATAAATCAATTCTAACACCGTTAATAACTTACAGCTGAGTAATATGGGGTACCGATAGCAATACCAACATAAACAAAAACTGGATAGGGCTGGAACTTTTGATGTAAAGATAACACTCGAAGTAGTTCCACGAACACCAAACACCTTTACTTCGCTCGAAATTGGCGTCATCCGGAGACGATTAAAACTAAAATATCTACCCTATTTACTATTTTCATGGTGTAGTCACTAATGACATCACCGTGAAATTTAAGCATGACAAATCACGCTTCAATGATCGGTTGCTAAGCAACGCGTAGAGCGAGCTATACAATATAGGTCCCTTTTCGCTATTCATATTATTTTACATTTCATAATTTATATGCTCTCAAATGCATCCAATTGTCACTTATTAGTCACGTTCCTAACTAATCTTAAATTACTAATATCTATTCTATCATCGTTGTCAAAAGCATGTTGTGCAAAACTAGACTTATCTGTTCTTCCATATTATAGATGAGCCATATATGCTCTTTAAACATGGTGTTAATTGATTGTCTCGTTTGTCCAATATATTTTCGATCACAATTATTACAACTAATTTCGTAAATCCCCGACCTTTCATTTGGAACAATTTTATTCTTTGGATTGTCTAGGAGTTGCTGTAACTTATCCCTCGACGAATGAATTGCTGTTATATCTACGTTTCTGAAGACCTTACTCAAACCACGAGTAAACCGGGGTTCTTACGGTATGGATACATATTTTGGATTCTCTATATGATTTTGAAAGTTCGTAGAGTTACGAAGTGTGTCCCTAAATGTACGCTTCCTAATTAGTTTTTCAACTATATCTATAGGATAACCATTACTCACAGCTATATCCTTAATTAATACTTTTTCTTTTTTAAACCTCTTATTCCTGAGAGTGAAGCTTAGTAAACGATGGACAAGAAAATTAAAACTCGCCATTTTGTGTTGTTAGCAGTGGTGAGAGTCATTAGGGATATATCTGACCGTACTGGTATCTTTCCTATATATATATATTTATCAAGTTCTAACTCATTGTCACTATTTTTAATTACTAATACATCTAAAAATTAAAGTTTTCCATTATTTTCTGATTCATATGAAAACTTTACAGGAGTGAAATGACTATTTTATTACATAAACATAAAAACATATACAAAGTGTAAACATTCCAAAATGAAGTGCTAAGAATTGCAGTAAATGCGCATTGGTTCATACGAAACAAACAGATCTATTTAGAACTCGATGTGCCTCAAATAGAAGACTTTATAAATTGATGTGGCAAATACTTTTTAAAAATATAAACTTTGCCCTAAATTTGAGTGAAAGAACACATCAAAATTGACTTGAGAAAACGGCTGCCCAGGACGTTCTACTCTCCGACAGCGACAGTGAATAATGGATAAGGCTGTCATTTTATTACTGTTAGGTTAATCCAATTTATTTTATCCTCTTTAGGTAAATGTCATGTACCGTCTTGTTACTCACTACCATGAATAACATTCATTTGTTAAGCTGGTATTTTAGAAATAAACAAAAAAAATATTTGCAGATCTTAGACCTCCCCCTTAAAGTAAAAATCTTATTTCCTCAAAAATTGTCAACTCCGAAAAAAACGGTGAAATACTGTGAATTATATTTTATTCCCCTATGGGCAAGTTTTAGTTTTTAACCAATGCCTATTTGGTTAAAAACTTTTATTTCCCCTTTGAGAGAGTATAATTGTCAAAGCCTTGGTCAAACATAACCATAAACTTCAAATTTGGATAGGACGTTTTATAAATTTTATTTTTCTACATTGAAATTACAATAAATGTGTAAATGTAATTTTTTTCGAAGGGAAGACTGCAGCATTCTTATTATTTTTTTACCCTGATTTATTTTTTATTTTTTATGCATTTTATTCACAATGCCAGATGCAAAATGACGGACGAATTTATTTTAGCTTATTAAAATGACGAAAATGATAAAGGCTTATTTATCATTTTATATTTCTATACAAAAATCATTATACCATTTTGGAAAGACAAAGATTTGACCCCTTATTGTGATGTATAAATGTAAAATGTGATGAAGGATGTATAAATACAGCTAGTACTCTATTTGTATTTATATGAATTTGTAGGTATTTGTTTTATCAAGATTATTATGTATATTTACTGGGCTTTGAATGTGTGACCTATTCCTATATTAAATACGTACATAAAGATATATGTGACATTGGTTTTAGGTCTCGGCTAACACACTACGGACCGTGATTGGTTTAACAACTACCAGTGTATCAGCTTGGGTAATCTAATATACTATTATGATGCTATTATAATATACTCATTCCCATGATGCACGGTCTCAATAAACCAAATCTAGAATCACAAATATGTTTTATTTACTCATTAGTCCTACATATTTTTATTTACTTGTTAGGCCTAGGTCTTTGTCCTCAAATATTTTGAAACATCGTTAAAACTGTTTGTAACTCTTGCCGTTGAAAGTCATAAACTAAGGGTCAGTAACACTAAGGGCCGGTTTCGCAATCATTGGTCAATTTTTCTGGTTAAGTTACCTATACCTTAAAGTTAACCAAATAATTTACATCATAACTGTTTCACAACATTATTTTTGTTTGTGGTTTACTAACCATAAGTATATTGTAATCTTTCATACACTGAGCTCGTAAAGTTTGGAATAAATTCAATTAATCGTTATTGAAGGATTTTGACAGGAAATCCTCGGACACGTCAACTTTATTTTATAAAATGTCACTTTTTTCAGCCATCGATTTTTTTTTTGTTTTGTTCGTTTTTGAGCTATGACGTCATCGACAATTTTTTTAAATGACAACCCATATTTTTTTTCACGGATTTCGATAGAGCACATTTTTCTGAGTGCGAATATGTCAAAGACATAGTACCTTTAACATTAAAGTGTTCGAGACATTTGGTTGCAAAGTTTTAAGAATGAATTATACAAGCGATGACCAAATGCTAATCATTTATCAAGAAAACGCAGGAAAAACAACAGTTTTGACAGTTGTCACAATTTTGAAGTTTTTCCTCGCAAGTTTGTGTTTTAATCAGTTGAATAATATCATTAAGTAAGTTGATTAATCATTATTCCATCATAATTAATTTTATTTAAAAATGGTCCGTCGTTTGAGTGAAAGGGAAAGAATCGAAATTTTGATGATGATCGGTTACGGGGACAGAGCTCGCACACAAGTAGAAGTTTGCCGTTTATTTAACAACAAATATCCAAACAGAGAACCAATTACACAGTCCACCGTTAGCAAAATAGAACAAAAGTTTTTAGAAGTGGGTCATACGAGAGATCGCCCTAGAACGGGTCGTCCACCAGTGCAACAAGATGTTAAATTGAATGTTCTACTAGAGCTTCAAGAAAATCCCCATTTACCCACCCGCCAAGTGGCGGCAAACAACGGAATAGTTCAAAGCTCCGTCTTGAAATATTTGAAATTGAACAAATGGCATCCGTATAAAGTGGTTTTGGTCCAAGAGTTAAACGAAGATGATCCTGACCGTAGGTTACAGTTTTGCCAAACCATGTTGCAACGCCTGATTGATGACGACGGATTTTTACGCAATATTGTTTTTTCTGATGAGGCTACCTTTTATCTCGACGGCACAGTTAACCGGCAAAACTGTAGATATTGGTCTCCTGAAAATCCACACTGGAAAATGGAAACTCGTAGTCAGTTTCCACAAAAAGTTAACGTTTGGGCTGGTATTGTAGGTAATCGTAATTTGGGCCCATTTTTCTTTGAAGGCGTATTAACAGGTGAAATATATTTAGAATTTTTAAGAGACGACTTAGTCCCTGCACTTGCGGTACTTTACCCAAATGACGTAGATCCAGATCTGCCCCATCACACGATATGGTACCAACAAGACGGTGCACCACCCCATTTTGCAGTGATCGTTCGCGATTATTTAAACCATGTATTTCCTAACCATTGGATTGGTCGCAGGGGAACTATCGAATGGCCCCCTAGATCTCCAGATCTCACTCCCCTAGACTACTTTTTATGGGGCTATTTAAAGAGCAAAGTCTATTTCAATAGACCAAATACCATCGAAGAATTAAAGGACAGAATTCGCAATGAAATTCGAACCATTCAACCCGATACTGTTGGTAAGGTTCTGCAGGAGTTTCAGTGGCGGATGGGATATTGCCAGGAAGTGAATGGAGGTCACTTTGAAAATTTACTCTGATTTTATTTTTTACTTTAATTATTTATCATTTATTTGTTAAAATATTTTTTTATTTGTTTAAATTGTTGTTAAAAAATTAAACAGATTACTCCCAAATCTTTCAAAATGTTCGATAAGCTACCAAAATAAATAATATTACTCCTTAATCTTTTAAAATGTAATAAGGTATAAGCTATTAGAATCAATAAGCTATTAAAAATCTTGACCCGCCCGATAGCTTATGCATGGTGCCATGGTACATTTTATAAACTTTGCAACCGAATATCTCGAAAACTTTAATGTTAAAGGTACTATGTTTTTGACATATTCGCACTCAGAAAAATGTGCCCTATCGAAATCCGTGAAAAAAAATATGGGTTGTCATTTAAAAAAATTGTCGATGACGTCATAGCTCAAAAACGAACAAAACAAAAAAAAATCGATGGCTGAAAAAAGTGACATTTTATAAAATAAGGTTGACGTGTCCGAGGATTTCCTGTGAAAATCCTTCAATAACGATTAATTGAATTTATTCCAAACTTTACGAGCTCAGTGTATGTTGACAATGGTGATATTAAGACAAATCCATCATTTTCCATATTACTACTGTCAAAGTGACAGAATATGGAAAATAAACACCGATAAACGCGCAGAATTTTGGTTATAAGGTATTTATAAATATACATAGTAAGTAAAAATTATTTTAATTTTATTGTAATGTAAAGTGAGGTTAAATAGCCTCGGTTAACCCGAACCGTCTAGTTAACTATCACTTCGTCTTCTGTTAACTTTTACTATAGTTAACTAAAACTTTGACTCTAAACCAAATACTGTGAAACACTTTATTGGCGATAACTATCGGTTATTCCTTAACCAGCAGATAACCTGTGATTGTGAAACCGGCCCTAAGTAGTAACAGTGACCCTATAATATTATGGGCAATAACTATAGATATGTCATAACAATTTGGCTATGTGCATTTTCTTAAAGAATTAATATATAAAAACTGTTTTTCAATACCTCTTGTAAAGTTGATTTAACGATAGAAAATCTATTTCGATATTTGCCATTCTATTTATAGTAACCTATTTTTTCTGCAAAATTATGTTGGCAATGAATAGACTAATAGATTCCTGTTTGAGTGTATTTGGTTGTAATTTACCTCGATGGTAGTAAACAAATTTATACTGCAAGTTAAAACGAAAACACTTACATGTGTTAAATCATGTTCTTCAGCTTGCATATTAATATTAGTGTCACAATAGTTATGATCCATAGCCATAATAATGAACTTTACACAAGTAAAACAGGGCAAAAGAAATACAATAAAGCACAACACCAATATTTTAAGACACACTATTTGAATAAACAAAAGTACACCCAGAAAAACAGAACCAACACGGGCAACAAGCAACAAGTCTTAAAAGTCTTAAGTGTATTAGTACGCGATATGGCCGTTAAATATTGGTCATCATATCTCAAGAGTGCCTTGAGATATGATGAATTTTAGTTTCTGTCAAAAATATTGCTGTCAAATCAGATTTTCTATCATTAAATCAACTTTAAAATATATAGTATATTATCTATATCGGGAAAGAATAAATGATAATTATAAATGAATATCGGTCATACTTATTTGGAATATCCAATTTCGATTTAGAGTAGAATATGCAGAGAATATACCAAGTAATAAATTAATATATAGTCAATTCATATAATAATATTTATATAATAATCAATTTGGTTTAGAGAAAACTCGACAACCGATTAATTGGACCCCGGTACAATAGCACCGATATTCCGCATGGATATGTGTTGAGCCCACTTCACTTTACGATAATATATTGCAGATATTCATGAAATGAATGTCACAGTTTAGTATAGTGCACTATGCCGATGACTTTTGTGTTTATGCTGAATACAAAAATAACAACAGAGCTATAGAACTTCTAACTTCATGTATAGTCATATTGATAACATGGAATTCCAATAACGATTTTGATCCTTGCGAGCATAAATCTGCTGTGGTTGTATTATCACGACACAACTGCCTTTCATTACCAATATCAGTCTTGGGAATTATTTGCTTCATTTTCAAATGAATGTGCGGTATTTGGAATTGGGAAGTAATTCTGCACAAAATGCTTAAGTAGAATCTCCATATTAAAAAAATAATAAACCATTGTATACCACCTGTTGTTTTAATTTAGTTTACCTGAATTAAATGGCCTCTAATCCAGGAGATGAGACTGATGGATTTACATTGCGCCCACCGGTTGGTTAGATTTTATCGGAGGTGAATTAGGAAAAAATTTAACATTTACAATAAAATGAATAAATAGTAAACCTTAGTAAAATTGAGAAATAAGGTAAGACCTGGTAATCCAATACAATAAAAATATACAAGGTATGCCTTTCCTGACAGACTCTGGAGATCCCCTCGTGGAATATGGATTTCCTAGGATCCTAGGATGCGGCTACGGCTCGGAGGTCCAGCGGAACCAGGACGTACCCTCTAAGGGCGATATGTACCACAATGGGTGAAATGTACTAGCAACGAGATATCTTCCAGTCTGGCGTTCAGGAATTCAGTCAATGATGGCCTCAGCTTAGTCACCAGGGGAATTTATTCTCAGTCATCAAAGTATAGAAGAAAAAATTAACAGTATCAGGTTTATCTTTCCAATAAATTTGGAAGAAAAAATATGTATAAATTTCCTGCTTGAGCTATCAAGAGTAAAATTTATAACTAAAGTGAAGTTAATGAAAATAATTCTATTAATAATACTTACAAAAATTAGCTTTAATTAAATAATAAATCCAACAAAAATATAATATTTAAATATAATAATAAAATATAATAGTTACTTAATTATCCAAGTACTTAGGTTGATTGTTACATTATTTATTTAATAAAACATCTCAACTGGAGATGAAAGTGAAATATCAAAAGAAGCAATGGCAAAACTACAGTAAATTTGATATTATATTATCAAAAATTGTATACGTTTATAAAATAATCAGTCAAAAAGTTAATAAAGACAAGAATGTGGTATGCAAATTAAGATTACACGATAAAACGTATAGAAAGGTAAGATAAATTCTCTTCGCCGATATGTGAAATTTAAAGAAAATCTGGCCTAAGCCGTTGTAGTAATTTCTACTGAAAATATGAAAATATGCAATTATTCGGTATAATTGTAAGCCTTGCTTTCAGAACCTACAAGGTGGTACAAGACCGAACTGTAAGGGTCGATAAAATATTAAATTAAATATTCATTTAATTTAGAAAAAAAAGATAAGGCGGTAAAATATACCCAGACCAGTATAGATTTATACTCGTGGATATATATATCCATAGCCCACCCAAAGTATGCACCTTTGCTGGTGTTAAGAAAATAAAATTAAATGTAGCCAAAAGCCTATTTCAGTGTCAAAATACAGCGAGAAGATAAATCGTGTAAATCGACGTAATTTCCGTACGGAAATTTATATGCTAATTACTAGGGTTTATCTGTGTTCAAATTAATAATATTTTTCACGAATCATAAATAAGATCGATTTTGGATTATGGCTGTTCATTTTATGGATCTGCATGCCTTTCACTACTCAGACGGTTGTATGTGCTTCAAAATCGATTAATTATAAAATTCACCTCAAAATACAGTTCTTCGTATATGTTGTGGGGGAAATGTGGTGCCCTACATGCAGAAGCTTTGATGCCTCCCCATAAAGCAAGACGTCAGTCCCTTAGTGGAAAACTTGTCCATTAAATACATATTAACAACCAATTTATCTCACATAATATATACTTACATTTGTGACGCTCTGCGTGTGAGTTTTCATTCGAGCGCCACTGTCTGTTTATAGTGTAGACAGACCACTTTTCCTTACAGGCAGTTCTGTAAGGGCCACGGGTAGCTGCGAGTGGAGACAGGTAGTAAACCAGGGGTCACGTGACATATATAGCCCTTATCTACAGTAATACACAGGTATATGGTTACAACAAGTTTATTATCATTTATTCTTCAGGACATGTATTTCTAATTCTATCCTTGTCTAACCAACAATCTACACATACTATCTACAGGATATTCAGTCTGCCTACGTCATACTTTGTTAATGATTAAGCGGGAGTATCGGATGGAGTTAGCGTAGCGCGAGGAAAGCGTGGTATGAGAAAATACTACGGCGGAAAATGATAAATAGTTGGTTTGTGGATGATAATGAATAACTATGGCACAATGGGCTTGTGGCGTAAGTTTAAGCGGTGAGCGGTTATCAGACAGGCGGTAGGTTACAATTACAGTTGGAGGGAAGAAGCAACAGTGTAAGAATGCGGAACGATCGAATGTTCGAGAACTCAGGTGTTCGGAAATGGTAATTTAAATGACTTGACTTACCATACCAGTTAAAGTGAGCGAGCGAGTATTGTTAGATTGGAGTCAGCGTGTATAATAGTAGCGTAATAAAGGCCTTTCGACCGGTTGTCAACTGGGGAGTTGGCAAGAAGGCCTTTCGACCGGTTGCCAACTGGGGACGCTGACAAGAAGGCCTTTCGACCGGTTATCAGCAGCTACCAACAAGAAGGCCTTGCTACCGGTTGTTGATAGAAACCGCGATCCGAATTAAATCGCGTGCTCACTCCAGTCTGGTATGGCTTCTGGATGTCGTCCTTCCTGAGTTCTGTACTGCGTGTAGATGGCTTACTTCTTATCTCAGATTACGGCTGGAACTACTAGACGGTTCAGGTAGGCGGAGCTGCTGCTGTTGGGGCTTCTTACTGCTGGGACTCTTGGACACTGACTGACTGTTTCAGTGTGGGAGCTCTAGTTTTATTAAATCTTTCGGCGCGGTGGGGACCGACCCTACCATGAATTTCCGAAGCGTTATCATGTGTGTTCGATATTGTTCCGGCGCGCGCTCGATGATATCGAGCCGGCCTGCGGATAGTTTTCTTGGTATTGGAAATCGTATTTTGTACGCGAGATTTCTCAGAAAATATTTATTTGCATGCACGTTGTAAGCAGAACTGAATTTAAAACAAAATAACAATGCTTGTCGAAAAAGAAACGGACCCATACGGTCAATAGTAACTTATAAATACGAAAATATATTCCTACTTAGCTTAATAATTAAAACAATATAACAATGACAGTACAATTTTAAGTAACGAGTGGGAAAATATTTCCACTTCGTTACACATTTGATTTAACAAATATGTTCTGGAGGAAAAAAATCTTCCCCTATGCATTTCGAGAATCTAGCAGTATACTTCCCCTTATTGGATAACCCCAACAATTACAACCTAAAGTAAAGTACACCTCATAACATCTAATAACCATACTACAGTGATCACCCCAATATTAGTGTGAGCATCACAAATACTATAATAGAAAAATGGAATAATCCATTGTAAGTATAAACAGACGCTTCCAAATCACATGTAGGTAAAGGCTGCGCAATCTATATTTCTTCTATCAATAATGATATAAAAGTTAAATTGCCGTCAGATTGTTCATATATACAGCAGAACCAATAGCTATAAATATTCGATGCTCTCAAATTTATTTACTCCGCTAATGCAGCTACCGCCTTAATTATGTCAGATTCTTTATGGGTCCTTACATCAATGAAACAATACATCATTAAACATCAAAACCAATTCCTACCTGCCAAAAATAAAGAAAATTTTAGGTGATGGCTATAGGCCACAAAACGTTTTAAAGCGCCCATATTAGATTAATATCTAATAAATGATTTAAAGTTGGTATAGGTAACATGTAAAACAGCAATTTGTAATAAGGGTTGCATATATCATTAATCGCCGCACAGCATCATTAATCGCTGCACATATCTTTATACATATAAAACAATGGTATTATATATTAAAATAAAATGACACAGATGTTTTCAAATCAATATTTAGCGTTTATTAATGTATATAGTTATATCAGTTTGTATATATAGATATTACATATTTCCAAGGTTGGTATGTTAACTATGTTTTTTTATTTCTCTTTATAAAGATACTGTTGTTTAATGGTATGTTGATAAGTACTTCCTATTTCTAAAGTTATTGAACTAATAAATTTATATATATTTACGTCTTGTTTGAATGTGCGTATTGAATATTATATCTACAGCGTCCCAGAACCGACTACTGAGGTGAGATAACCATGCTACATTTTGATTAAGGTAAAGATCCAGGATAGTGTTTGAGTACAAGGTAAAATAAACATTTATAAATTATCTTAAAAACATTTTCAGGCGATCGACAAATAAGCAAAATTTCTTCGTTCAACAAAAGCGTTCAACCAAATATTAAATTAACTCAAAAATTACATAAGAATGTAAATTCTCTCAACTTTCACGTTATATTAAAAATTAAACATACTACAACCATTATATTTTATTACAATATATATATATATATATATATATATATATATATATATATATATATATATATATATATATATATATATATATATATATATATATATATATATATATATATATATATATATATATATATATATATATATATATATATATATATATATATACATATATATATATATATATATATATATATATATATATATATATATATATATATATATATATATATATATATATATATATATATATATATATATATATATATATATATATATATATATATATATATATATATATATATATATATATATATATATATATATATATATATATATTGTAACACCTCTCCTCTTTAATTACATTACCTTAATTAAAGGGCCTCTTATCCAGGAGATGTGATGTCATGAATTTTTTGTTGTTGCCTATCGGCTGCTCTGTTAAATACGGAGGTCATGGATAAGTGGATTTGCTAGAGGCTTTCACTTAGATACCTTTAGATATATCACCAGAAAAATCACAGCTTGACAATGACCGGCTTGATCTACTCCTACTTAAAATTTTGTATAAAAATACTTGGACGCCAGGTCAAGAGTACTTAAATAGTACAGAAGACCGCAGAAATGATGAGCCAAAAATTATCAGCTGTGACCCCTCTTGTGACTCCAGACTTTTTCCAGAGAAATAAAAGATGAAAATTTTTTTAAAAACAATATATTACAAAAATATTTATATTACCAGTTGATGGTTCACAGTGATTCTTAAATTAAAATTAACAATTGGGTTGTCTGAGGGGCGTTACAATGACTCTACTTTATTAAGTAGGCTGAAGGGCTTTAGGTTAAAACAATAAAAAAATTTTCACTCTTGACACAAGGTCAAGTCGAGAAATTTATCATTTACAAGAAAAGTGACTTGTAAACCTTGGAAAAAAAGTGGAAATATTCCTTAAGACCTGGTAATTCCTAGGGGCAATTAATTATACAAAAATACCTTTTCTCTTTTCTGTTGTTGGGTTTCCTAGGATCCTAGGCTGAAGCTTCGGCTTGGTGGTCCAGCTGAGCTGAGACGTAGCCTCTAAGGGCGATGAATACCGTAATGGGTGGAATGTGCCGGCTGCAGGAGGAGATACCTTCCAGTCTGACCTTCAGGAATAGGTAATAATGGTCTGCTCTGCTCACCAAAGGAATTGATTCTCGGTCATCAAGGTGTGGAAGAAAAATTTACCATTATCAGGTTTTACAAATTTGGAAGAGAAAAATATGTATAAATTCCCGCTTGAACCGGATATCAAGAGTGAAATTTATACTAAAATGAATTTAAATAAAATAACTAGATTAATAGTTCAAAATATGAGTTTTAATTATATAAAAAATGTTGTAATGTTAAATATTGGAAGTAAATTTTGACTAAATTCCCAAAAATTGAGATTAGACTTTATCAAAGTAAAAAAATAATATTATCAAGACAGGAATGTGGTATGCAAATTATACGATACGATGAAATAAAAAATAAAAAATTGAAATAAATGCTGCTTTTTGCCGATGCAAAAGATAAACAAATACCTATGGCCTACGGGTCTACAAGGTCTACAAGGTGTATAAGAGTACAGCAAACATAGCAGATAATGCAATAAATATTTCCACATATAAATAAAGAGTGAATAGAGAAGCATAAGATTTCCAATTAAATAAGAATTCAACCCAGTAAATAAACAAGCTTCGCTTTGTGTATAGCCGATTTCCAGAGTGCGGTGTAATACCGATAGATGGCAGCAGGTGTACTGAAGAAGTTAGAAGCATAGTGAAAGTGCAACATTATTCCAAGAGAGGGCAGCAGTAGCAGACTCCAGCTCAAAAGTAAATAAACAAGTGAAGTGAGATTAATAAATATTGTGTTGTGCTTCGTAAATAAAAAAGATTATAAGAAAAGATCTTAAGGTACTAACCATTTTCAAACAATTTTTATTTTAATTACATTGTTCCAGAGGCTCATGCCCATGTAATTAGTTTAAGTTAGGTAGGTTTTGGCGTAGGATATTAATAAGTTTTTAAAGTTTGAGTTTCTATCTTGCATTATAATTTGCATATTTGTAGACAAACATACTTCCGCTTTGCAATATAATTTGCAAAATTCATAACTTTCTTCTTTGTGCTTTGCATTTAATTGTCATTTACACAATTACTTCCTTTTCTGTATTAATAAAATCAATCTTATATATGTAGCTCCTGCGTTATTATTGTTCTCATTTCAAAGTTTGATAAGATTATTAAATTTCAGTCCTTAATCCTTCATATAAAATATCTTAGATTCATTCAGCAGTCAAAATAATTTCAACCTTCCAAGAGAAACATAGTGCAAAATATAGAGGCCTAATTGAACCTCCTCTAACGGATCATAGAGGACTCATACTCTACAGTGAACCTTCCTCAAAATAAATAAGTGTTCTTAGAACTGGCGCCCTTGAAAAGGAAGCAATAGAGAAGAGACAGCGTAAGTATCCTGTTAGCTTATCAGGTGTTTTTGTGCGATCACTGAAATTATCTGTTAGCAGATCTATTAGTAATACTTGACATCATTATATACATAGCAATATATATATATATATATATATATATATATATATATATATATATATATATATATATATATATATATATATATATATATATATATATATATTCCAAAATATACCCACAAATAATCTAGGATAGATTTATTTAACTGTGAGAGTTTACTTTATTTAAAATAACAATTACTCTACCACGCCTGTGACAAATTTTCATATTTTCCCGTAACGATCTTAATTTATCAATAAAGCATGAAATATTGTGTTGATAAGCATGTGTCTTAATTAACAGAACGTGATTAGCAAATTGTTCCATAAATCTATATTACCTTATAGAAAAGTAATTTAAGAATGTTTATCTTGGGATGACCAATCGCCAAATTGCAAAACTAGGTATAAAAATGAATGCACCAGCCTATTGAAGTATTGTAATATTTATATTATTCCAACAATGAAGCCGGTATGTGACAGTATTGTATTATTAATGCACTCTGTATTTATTTACTTAATGATGTTTTTAGGTAGCAGCAGTTTTTCTTGGCGTGATGATGATTATGGCAACAGGCTATTGCCAAGTAGGTGAGTACAAAACCATTAAAATATTTTTCTTGACCAGCGGCAAAGTTTCATAGAGGACCAAGTTGCTCAGTAAAAATTAGTGAAAACATTTATGTTATTAAACATTTTAGATTATTTCCCAATTATTACAAAATTATTTCCTTAATTGTTCCTTAAAAATTTAAAGTTGGTTTCTGGTTACTGGTTAGTTGCACAAATTTTTTTCAAATATTTTTCATTACATTTAGATAACATTTCTCTCAAATTTAAAAAGTACTGTCCAATGCAGTGGTCATATTGGCATTAAAAAATCTTTCAAATACTTTGGTGTTATATATTGCATTCTTTGTCTTGACTGTGATTTGAATATATTGATAAATGAATATAGAAGCTCAAGGATTGGATTACGTCACATATAATTGACATAAGACACAACAAAACTTCTTATAGCCTTCATTTCATGCTAATGCACACAATATAAATTATGCTAATGTTATCCTACAAAATCACTAAAGTTATTATTATCGTAAGATAATAATTATTATCATAAATAAATAAGTTTTTGGAAAACGTGTCATATTGACAATGATGTAAATTCTATGAATTCTGGGAAATATATAGAAGGTCTTAGCACTGTATACATCGTTTTATTGCATCAATATTTTAGTAACCAAAAAAAAACGGGAATTTCCACCGGGTATAGCACATTCCCGTCTAATTTTTAGTAAAATTAATTATCAGCCTCACATAGGATTTTAAAATATATTCTTTTTTCTCAGTGATTGCTTTCGAAAGTTTTCAATTCATTTGTTTATAAATGTAACGTCAATACAAATACACTCCGGCACGAAATACGGAACAATTGAATTGTTTTTAGACATAAAATTACACATACAAGTTCTTAAAACAACATGTTTTAAGTACTTTCCAACAACATTTGAACCTTTATTAGTAAAAGAAAAACTGTTTTGTTACAACTTAAAAAAAAGAGGACGAAAAAACAACTTGGTGGCAGAATTAATCAAAATTGAAAGGACTTGCTAGCAAAAACTGGGGAGGCGCATTTTCAATAACGGCTGTTCTCCCTTAATATACTATATACAATACTAAAGAACTTACTAGATTATTTTAGACGTCATCGTGCTGTTCGGACAGACCCTAGAAATCATGTTTCTGCCCGAGCTTTCACAGTAGTTTCGAAAGGATTCTGATGAATAAATTGAACCAGAGCATTGTCTTCTGAATTCTCAGTAGAGACCTTACCTACACCATGCCTTGCACCCTGCCCACTAGGCCTCTTTAATCGTTGTTCCTCTCGCCAGCGTTTTTAAATACAAAATATACAGCTTTTACTAATATTTAAATCCGCTGCCATTTGACTCAACGGCCAGTTTTCTTCTAATTTTGCTACAGCCCTTGATCTTTGCGCAGTTAAGTGCCTTGGCATATTTTGAGTGACGTTTTTAACGTTATTATCAACGACAGATATATTTAACATTTACGGTCGGTATGATTAAACTCTAAATTACACTACACAATTTTCAAATGATGGTAAACTCCCGCCATTTCCACAATTTTTGAGTTATCCTAATGAAATTAAAAGTTAAAAAAGACTCCAGAGACATTTGGGCGCATCCGATTTTTTTTAGAAATCCGGTTTCGACGGAAATTACCTCAGCTTAGGAATTTTAAATGGAACATCCGGTATATTATTGCATATTTGGTATACTGAGAAAATTCTGAGTGTGATAAAACTATTTTGGGGACTTTAAGTCCACTTGTTTTTTTTAGAGCCAATTTCATTTTGAATCTAGAGTATATTATTGGTCGAATTTCGTCAAATGGACTGGTATAGCTCAAAACAACAAATTACTAAACAAAACTATTAAAAAAATAGATCGACAAAAAGATATATAAAAATGACGTATTGGCGTGCACTAATATTTGACCAAATCACTTTTTGTCTATTTTGACCATTTTGCCAAAAGATATAACGGAAAACTAATGCTATAAAATAATACATTTTGTATGAAGTCCATTGATATGCCCATCCTTGATAAATCTGCAATTACTTGCAGCAATAAAAAAAGAGAATTACAAAAAATCATAGAACACAACACGTCATTTTATTACTATTTATCACACTAGCCATGGAAGAAACAATCTATTCTAACCATAAAATAAATGTTCCATGTCTTTGACCATGTTGGCCCCGACAGCACTTTGACAATAGATCGCAATAGATAGCAAATAGATCGACAATAGACAATAGATAGCAAATAGATCGACAAAATGATGAATTGGTGGCAGAAATAATCAAAATTGATACGACTTGCTAGCAAAAACTGGGGATGTGCATTTTTAGTAACGGCTGTTCTCCCTTAATATACTATATACAATACTCAATAATTTACTAAATATATGAAACAGATCAACAATTGATAAGGTGACACTGATCAACAATCGATAAGGATCAAAAGCATTTCAACTCCATTACAACTCATATATCTTTTGATGCAGAGATCGCAGAGCCATAAATTTTTTTGGATGTATTGTTATCGGCATCGAGAATATGTGACATATTTTGCTGTTCCTTGTATCACTTATTTTTAGAGATACGGTGATGTAAGCTGAGCTATGTCTTTCAATTCTGATCCTTATCAATTATTGATCATTATATATACTAAATATGTCCTAAATATATTACGGAACCTCCTCTCTTCATAATCGATTGTACCACTAAATACTTTTCGCCCTATGGACCGCAGCCGCCCAGTTCTTAAGGCTAGATTATTTTAGATATCTTCGTGCTGTTCGGACAGACCCTAGAAATAATGGTTCTTCTATGGCTTTCACAGCAGTTTCGAAAGGATTGATTCATGGATAAATTAAACCAGAGCATTGTCTTCATTTTCAGTGTAGACTTTACCTACACCATGCCCAATAGGCCTTTTTATCGTTATTCCTCTTGCGTTGCTTAATATAAAATGTAGAGCTTTTACTAACATTTAAATCAGCAGCCATTTGAATCATCAACGAATTTTCGTCTAATTTTGCTAAAGCCATTGAAATTTGGCATCAGTTAAGTGCCTCGGTATATTTTGAGTGACGTTTTTAAAGTTATTATCAATGACATATATATTTTACATTTACGGCCGATATCATTTAAAGTCTAAATAAATTTATTTAGACGAACCAAACTACACAATTTTGCCTTTCACGTTTGTGTGGCCGTGTTATCACACTAGATATGGAAGAAACAAAATATTCTAACCATAAAACCATTTGTTCTAACCATTTGTGTTGACCATGTTGGCTCCGACAGCACTCTGCCATCTTAATTGTCTCCCTAATCACTATATTAAAAATTCCGGGATCGATCATCCCAATAGCTTCCCTGACTCTTTGCTCCAAATCTTCCCTAGTTTTCGGACGTCTGGAGTAAGCTTTGCCATTGATATAGCCCCATAAGAAAAAATCCAATCGAAATTGTGGTTTTCACTTGTCAAACTTTCGCCTTTTAATTGTTTCTTCCATGGTTAGTGTGATAAATAGTAATAAAATGAGGTATTGTGTTCGATTATTTATTGAGACTTCTTTGATTTGAGAAATTGAAATGGGAATGGGTTTAAGTAGATTATGTACCTATATGTGTCATTTTTATATATATTTTAATATTTGAACAAATCACTTTTTGTCTATTTTGACCATCTGCCAAAAGATATAAAGGAAAACTAATGCCATAAAATAATACATTTTGTATGGAATCCCTTGATGCCTTTCCTTGATATATCTTCCTTTCTTGATATAATAAAAAAGAGAATTTCAAAAAATCATAGAATACAAAACGTCTTTTATTACTATTTATCACACTAGATATTCTAGTAGAAACAGACTATTCTAACCACAAAATAAATTTTCTTACTTACTTGTCTCCCTAATCATTCTATTAAAAATTCGAAAATCGATCATCGGAATAGTTCTGACTCTCTGCTCCAAATGTTTTCCTAGTTTTCGGACATCTGGAGTACATTGATGTAACCCCATAAGAAAAAATCCAATTAAAATCGTGGTTTTCACCTGTTAAACTTACATCTTTTAATTGTTTCTTCCATGGTTAGTGTGATAAATAGTAGTAAAATGACGTATTGTTTTCGACTAATTATTATAATAAGAAGTGTAAGTGTTTATTGTGATAATAAGTAGAGGTTCCTATATCTGCGTACTCTCACAAAATGAAATTCACTTTAAAATATAATCTTGTATAGCTTGTTGCTGAAGATTGATTGAAATTTACATTTTTTAAATTTATGATTACCCGAAAAAATCAAAATGTAAAATTATCGGTGGAGAAAACGTCTCAATCTCATAATTAATTTATTTTAATTTTTTCAGGTTTCATACAACCAGTAGGACCACAAATAATACCAGGTAATATTACAATTTCGCTCTTTCAATTGATCGCCTGAAACGGGACGTGCAAGAATCGCGTAAATAAAAAACTCTCAAACTAATTTAAAACACATAACTGGAAAATATTTCCTATGATGTTTTTAGTTTCCGATATTAAGATATAAATTTCTAAAAAAATTATGTCCTAAATAAGAATCTTTCCTTATCGTCAACATCGTTGACATCATGAATAGTAAATATAGACCAATGTAATATACACCCACCACTGTAATATAGATCGACTTCTGCAATACCCAGTTTCACCCCCTATAAATTCATAAGAGCCGAAAAATTAAAAAATCGTGTCACTAACTTGATATATAACTTTGAGAACAGAAAGTGATGAAATTTATACGGAAGAATTTTTTAGTTCTCAAGCCTAAATTTTACTTGTTAAAATGATATACATTAATGTTACTACCTAGTTATATTAATGTTACATTTTTCACATGCTAATATATCATTTTCTGCCATATATAACAGGGTGACCACAGATCAGTATGGTAAACCCCCCCATTTGCACAATTTTTGATCTATTCAAATGGAATTAAAAGTTAAAAAGACTCATTTTGGCACATCCGTTTTTTTAAGATCTACTGTTTCGACGAAAATGACCTCAAATTAGGAATTTTAAATGTAATGTCCTGTATATTATTATATATTTGGAATACTGAGAAAATTCTGAGTATGATAAAACTATTTTGGGGGCTTTTTAAGTCCACTTTTTTTTTGTTTAGAGCCAATTTCATTTTTAATCTAGAATGCCATTATTGGTCTAATATGGTTCAAATGGACTGTTATAAATCAAAACAACAAATTACTAAACAAAACTTTAATAAAAAATTTTATCGACAAAAAATATATAAAAATGACGTATTGGAGTGCACTAATATTTGACCAAATAACTTTTTGTCTATTTTGACCATTTCGCCAAAAGATATAAAGGAAAACTGATGTCATAAAATAATACATTTAGTATGGAATCCCTTGATATGCCCATCCTTGATAAGTCTGCAATGTGCAAGTAATAAAAATAGAGAATTTCAAAAAATCATAGAACACAAAACGTCATTTTACTACTATTTATCACACTTGATATGGAAGAAACAAACTATTCTAACCACAAAATAAATGTTCAATGTTTCGACTATGTTGACCCCGACAGCACTCTGCCCTCCTAATTGTCTCCCAAATCATTCTATTAAAAATTCCACGATCGATCATCCCAATAGTTTCCTGACTCTCTGCTCCAAATCTTCCCTAGTTTTCGGACATCTGGAGTACATTGATATAACCCCATAAGAAAAAATCCAAATGAAATCGTGGTTTTCCCCTGTTAAACTTGCATCTTTTAATTGTTTCTTCCATGGTTAGTGTGATAAATAGTAGCAAAATGACGTATTGTTTTCGACTATTTATTGTAATAATAAGTGTAAGTGTTTATTGTGATAATAAGTAGATAATGTACCTATATCTGCGTACTCTCACAAAATTGAATTCACTTTAAAATATAATCTCATATAGCTTGTTGCTGAAGATTGATTGAAATTTACATTTTTTAAATTTATGATTACCCGAAAAAATCAAAATGTAAAATTATCGCTGGAGAGAAAAATTATCGCATTTGATCACCTGAAACGCGACGTGCAAGAAACGTGTAAATAAAAAATTCAAACTAATTTATAACGAAATTATTAAATAAGTTATACAAAATATTTTCCAATTAAGTGAAAATATTTTCTATAATATTTTTAGTTTCCGGCATTAATTGTTAATATCCTATTTATCTATAATCATATTTTTGTTTCCATGTTAGGATATAAATTTCTACAAAAATATATATCCTAAATAAGGATCTTTCCTTATATGCAATATCGTTCTATAGATAAGCGTTGACATCATGAATAGTAAATATAGACCAATATAATATACACCCACCACTGAAATATAGATCGACTTGGCAATACCCAGTGTCACCCCCTACAAATTAAAAAGAGCCGGAAAATTAAAAAATCGTGTCACTAACTTGATATATAACTTTGAGAACAGAATGTGATAAAATGTAAGTATAGGGAAGAATTTTTTAGTTCTCAAGCCAAAATTTTACTTGTTATAATGATATACATTACAATTATCAGATGCTAATATATCATTTTCTGCCATATAGCCGGGAAAGGTAGTTGTTTTGATGAATCCAGTAGCAGTAGTAATAATAATTGTATAGTTTACAATTCGTTTTACCTAACATCTGTGTGAGCATGTTTATAAATATAAGGTCAATACAAATACACTCTGGCACGAAATACGGAGCAATTGAATTGATTTAAGACATAAAATTACACACACAAAT
>CAXKVY010012688.1:0-22826 GCA_964058915.1 Tetropium fuscum | reverse complement strand
GATATTTCATACAGTCATTATATAATAATGTCAAAATTGGAACGGAAACTCAAGGCCTGAGCATCATTACATTCGCACATTTTAAGTCAAAATAGCGAGGTATAAACTAATTAAGTACTATAGATAGGTATTGCCTATATAAAATAAGATGCTACCGCCACTGCGGTGAATCACCTATAATACACCAAGAACCTCGATAATACCGAGATAATTTTGTTATTGTGAATGTGAAAGCGTGTTGCTTTCAGTCTTTTCCTAACTCAAGTTTTCCTTACTAAAATTAGTTACTGAATGTACAACTTTTCAAAACACTATTAAAACATATATGTTTTCAACTATTTCGTTACCATGATGTCACGTACGCTATGATACGAATAAATATATGTCGCACAGATGCAGTGACGCAGTGACATCAAAATTTATATAATCAATGACATAAAAAGTATGAAATGGGCGTATAACTTTCCTATGTGCCATAAATTAATTCCAGTTATTGCATTGCATTTATATGTGCGAAATCTTTGAACTTTTAATATTATCTTATTATATTTTCAGTTTAGATTTCTTCTACAAATCTTTAAATATATGTATTTAGTCGCTTGACATTTTTGCTCAAAACGAGTTTAAAAGTTTCAACCTTTTTAAATATATATATATATATATATATATATATATATATATATATATATATATATATATATATATATATATATATATATATATATATATATATATATGTAATTTTTTCATAGTTTCTTATTTAATCACTTGCATTTAATATACAAATATATTAGTTTTATAGTTTTAGAACAATGTATTACGTGATATGGAGTGGGAGAAAAAATAAGAGAAGACTGCCACTGTCAAATTTGCGAAATTGACCAATTAGGGAAATATTTTCAAAGACCTTCAGGGCCGTATTATACACACACACCCTCGCACCCACATACACACACATCGTCACATCGACAAATCGTCACGTTTCCTAAACAAAATTACGGAAATCATATTAGCAATTTTTTTACAAAAAATACGAGTACACCACTGATTTAAATGCCCCTTGAAATGGGCATGTACTAATCCTCTAATCCGACAGAACTAATTCTTTATCCCTACACTATAATTTTTTTCATGTCACTTACACTTTCACACAGCCTCTACATTTTCATGTCATAAGTAGGATAAACACACGATTCACTCTTGTATAAACAACCTTTAGTTGTTGAGATTAATCGTTCTGTTTATGCGATTTGAGGCTAAAACAACTCTTATTTGGTATCATTATTTTTTCTCGAATTCCTTCCTATTCCTATTCCTACGAACATCTCTTATTAAAATCCGTTCTTCTCGAGCTCCAATTATTTTTTTGGCCCTCCATGGGCGAATGCAATTTCTCCTTTCTTTTGTTGTTTATGTGAAAATTGTACAATATTTTTCAATCGAAACCTATCGACATGAACCGTGTAAACACAATATTTACATATTCTGCTGCTGCATTACCGAATGTCAAACAAAATATTTTTTTTCCAGTGGTGACTTGATTGTTACAATACTTAGCCCATCTCATTAGTTACTACCGCAGGTTTTCTAAATGTTTTATATAGGGATTTACCGTGTTATTACCAAGAAATTGTAATTATGACAGTACTCATCCGATTAAGAAAAATAAAAACAGTTTCGAGATATATGTCTAAGGTTTCCCTTCACAGATTTAATAATTATACAGGGTTTTAAATTTACAGACATTTTCTGACACATGCCTATTAAATGTTTTCCAATGTCATTTCTTATACAGGCACCGTGTATAAGAAATTACAATTCTAGCTACTGAGACAGTTAGAGGCATGCTAGGCTTACTTGAGAATAAGAAAAATATCCATTACTTACTTTGTTTTTAAGCAGTAAGAGATGCATTTTCGAAAAATGTCCCAATTGCAATAAAGCCCCCGTATATTTAAAAATAAGAGAGATTTGAGAAAACCTCCTAATTAATTTTTTCGAATTGGTCCATAGGCTACCCTGGTATATAAATTTGTTAATGATTTTGCTTTTCCTAAATTCTCGGTAAGAATGAAATTTTGATTTATTGTTGGGGTTTAGTTTACACCCCGTATATTCCTTTTTTGATCATAATAGAAACATGATATTCAGGCCATTTATACCAATGAAATTTCCAAAAAACGTCCTGCTAACCTTAATTTGACATCCCGTATTATTCAGAAAATATGTGCATCCATTTACATTAAATTTTCGAATTATTCCAACCAATTGACCAGCAGTGTATATAGATATGTTATGCGATTAGTAATTTTTGACTAACCAAAACAAACTACATAATTTACCTATAACTTTAACTATTCCATTGGTTATAGCCGACACAATTTGCGATATTAAATACATCGTGCGAAAATTAATGATGACAAACAATGATTATGACCTGAGAGTGTCATGTTCTGATTAGCCAACGTTTAGAGATGCAAAGTAGAGATATGACTAGAAAAAAAATTACGCAAAGTTATTACGGTTCTACATATCCCAAAAGGAAACTATTGAGGTATTGAAGTTTAAATCACAGGGTGATTTTTAAATATTTTGCTCCCCCTTGTATAATATGATCTATATCAATGTTTGCTTTTAATATGAAAGATAAATATGAATAATGCATATAATTCAAATCGTTATTAAAATTATCATATATATTTATTTTTTTATGATTGAAAGTGTTAGTGTAATCATTATTATGATAGCTAAATGACTATATTCTTAATATATATATATATATATATATATATATATATATATATATATATATATATATATATATATATATATATATATATATATATATATATATATATATATATATATATATATATATATATATATATATGCATTCTTTTATCATTGTTGCGCAGTTTTAAACTGATACCTTGTTGAGTCACCTAGAATACGTTGGATAAGCGCTAATTTAGGTGCGTATGTTGTTTCACAAAGACATGTATTGGTTAGCCTAAGTTCTTTATCCAAATTGGACGTGATTTTAAATATACGAGATTTCATTTATCTTAGGTGCCCTGTTAAGTGTTTTTAAAAGCCAATCTTGTCAACTCATATTTGGCGTATATTATACACTATTGCATCAATGCAGTGTTGCCAAATGGATGGACGCGATACACACCTAATTTTATTAGATATACAGCCTTTGCTTTTATTATTCAACTACCAAACATTTGGAGATTATTCATTCAAATTATGGACATATTTTTTAATGTTTGCTCATAATTTCTTATCGGTTTCCCCGATCCTCATAAAAGCATTCGAAAACAAGTACCTTTGGCAATTATATTACTATTTGAAAAAATCCCTTTAACATACGGGGTTTAAAAGGAAGACAAACAATGTTGTGCATATGTCGTGCTAGCGATTTTTGGGGCCAATTATATGAGTCATAGTATAGTGTGTTACCAAATTTTATGGAGAAGGATATGAAAATATTTCCACAAAAGTAGACAAAAAGTGTTCAATATGTGGCTTTCGAAGTTTGATAAAGATACCATGATATTAAAAAGAGTACATTTTTTTAGAAGCTGTAACTATAGAACCTATATAAAATTCCTTTAAACGTGATAGTGTCTCATACCCTCTGTCTTCACCGTCCGCAGTTAAAACATAGCCGCAGTCTTCGTCTTGGCCATTGAAACGTTGTCTGAGGCATTATCACGTTTAAACAAATTCTAGTATTTAACATTTAAGCGTCCCTATTTCTACTTTGTCTTCCTGATCAGTTTGCCAGTAATTTCATGGCAGCTCCTCAGAAATGCACTGGTGTGAAAATAAAAAACACATATATCTAAACCTGTTTGTTCAACGCAGTTGTGGTGTTACAACTGTATAAAATTAAATATTTCACGTTTACCATCTCATCCAATTAATTCTGTGAGAAAAATAGGTCAACAACATGGTTGTTTCTAAATCTGTAGTTCATCGTAATGTGAAGAATGAAAAGTGGTCACCAGTTAAAATTCACGAAGTTCAAGAACTTTTACCTGGCGATGATTTGCCGGCCTTATTAGTTTTGTTCCCCCATAACGAAGAGCCCAATATGGTTGATGCAAATATTTGGTTACAACAACATGGTACTCCAGGTAATGCGGCACGTGTAAAAGCATTTTTAAATGAAACGTTCCCAAACCAATGGATAGGTAGAGGAGGTATTATTGAATGTCCCCCAAGGTCTCCTGACATGGCCTCATTAGATTTCTATCTATTTGAAAAGTACGGTTTATGCCACTCAACCACAGGATATCGAGGAATTGAACAGAAAAATATTGAATGTTGCTCGTGAAATACCACCTAATGTTATCCGGTCTTCTGTGAACGCTTTTCAAGATCGAATTGATTACTGTTAGATTGTAAATGGTGGCCACAACGAACAGTTATTATAAAAAAATGTAGCATGCGAGATTTTCCCATGCAAAGTACTAAACTTTAATAAACAACTCGATTTTTTAAATAAATTCGGTTTTTTTTTGCAGAAATCTTCATTTTTCGTTGAACAATGTGTTCAAGTTTGCCAACAAAATATTCTTTTATGCTGAAATCAGCAACACAATCCTTCACAGCGTAATTACAAGATGCATTGCACTTTCTTTTGTCAAATGCGAATGATTGGAAATTTTTTTAAAGTTCATATTTTTAGTAAAAGCATAGGAACTTTAATAGGCATAGGCAAAGGCCATCCAAAATTAAAATTTCTCTTTTTGCTGTATTCAGCATAAAAAATCCTTTGAAATACGGTATCACAAGGGGTCTCGTGTTATTTAACATTCTAAATGTGGGTTGGTGGGGGTGGTAGGGGTTAGGGGGGATACCGTATTATAATCATATTATAATATGGTTACACTCAGTGCCGTAGCTACAGCTTTTTGCGCCTCCAATATTTTTTTGCAAAGAGATCACTGAACATATTTAAATAATGAATGCGAAAAAAAGGATTATTGAAATAATTCAATCACGTTATTAACGGTAGCAGGAATCAGAATCAGATTAAAAAATATAAGTAAGTACATATATTGCTATTGAATGTATTGCACCATACACATTCCTAAAGGTGTAGAAATCCATGCAAAGTAGTTAAATAGTAGGTACTTACCACTATCCGTGTCTCATTAATTTTTTTAATGGTATAGAAAGAACACCGAGGTGGGACATTCATACACCATCTGTAGTTTCTCACGGTAACGTTTCTTACATAGTGCTCGGTAACATTTATTGAGTATCTGGAACACATCAATTTTAGAGTAAGTACCTAGCTCTATAGCTCTGTAGCGCAAATTAATGTTAGAACACAATACATAGATATGAATGTATAAGTATGAAAACAATAAGTAAAAGTATGAAAATAATATAATAATCACATTATAATATGGATACCCCCAGTGGCGTAGCTAGGGCTTTTTGCGTCCCTAATAGTTTTTTGCTTACTACTAAAAATATTTAAAAAATTAATGCCAAAAAAAGAATTATTGAAATTATTATAAAATATTTGATTAGTGATCTACACACATGTAAGAACAGTTCACGTGAAGATTTTTTAAATAAACTGATACGCTAATACAAGCCTCGCGAGATACGTACTCCCCCGATGGCGCCCCGGGTCCTTAACAAATAAAATAAGAACCCCGTTTCAGGAATGGAATTTGATTACTTATCTTACCAGTATAGGACTGGCTTAACCAGTAGGTACACCATTCTCATAATGTCAAACTATAATGTCAAAATAATGTGGATTTACGTCAATAGGATGCGGTCATTTGGTCGCGCGTCAAAAGGTCGCGGAGACATTACGACGAGCGACAATAGGACGTGTGCCAAAAGGTCACAACGATTGTTTTATAAAAATAAAATGCTTCATTGATTTATAATTGATGACAATATAATATAACTGATGGCAATTTATTCTACAGCCAAAGCAAATTACAGGCACTGAGTATTATACAGAAATTAAATTAATTATCCTCTGTTATACCTATCCCAACATTTCATGTGAAGTTGGATCGACATCATCATCAGTAGTATGAACTCGACTTGGATATTTGCATCTATTATAACTTGCACTTTCACGTATAACAAATATATTGGTGCCATTTTGGCTCTTGATGAATTGGAGTACCATTTTGTGATGAATTGTGATGAAAAAAAACCATCCAAGCTCTGGGCTACCTACAGCATGCTAAGGACCATGGTAGAACTTAAAGACAAAAAGGACATTTCGAAATATGCAAAGCTGACGATGTTTTTGAAACGACAAAATATAGGCTTTAAATCTAAGAAATCGAGTGTATTTTCAAGACAAAATTAGGATGATTTTTTGGCTAAAGCGCCTGAGGAATTTTAGGTCTGAGGAAGTAAGCAGAATTTTGTTTTACTTTTTACGTGAAAAATAATATATAACTTGTTTTTGATCGACAAAAATATCAGAGGTTAACGATTTTTTTAGGTTGCACTTATTATTGCAGTCTCTGGTGCATGTAGAAGTGGCGAACTCCTGAAAATGAAGGTCACTGACATTAATATTCTGGAACAAAAAAATATAATAGAAATTCAGGATACGTAAAGTTATAGAAGTATCTTTTATGATTACAGAGCCGCACTGGGTCAAGAGGGTCAGAAAATATATTGATTTGCGTAAATCTGTTCAAAACCAAAGATTTTTTGTGCAGTGGAGACATGCAAGCTATGCAATCAAGTTTTAGGGTATTCTTCAATAGCAGCTTTTCCGAAAAAAGTGGCTTCCTTTTTGAAGCTCCCTAAATTAGAGACCTTTACTGGATGCCTTTAGACTTACTGTCGCTACATTACTGCCTCACTGTGATGGCTGATGGTGCCAATGTTTTCCAACTGAAGAAGTTAGGCGGATGGAAATCCAGTGTTGTAGAAGAGGGGTATGTCAAGTCATCAGTAGTCAGTCAAATCCAGACGGCCAATTTGTTATCGTTGTCTAAATCTGCTAATATGCCTACGACTATTGATGCCACATCCAATGAAGTACCTTCGCAGGATATACAAATTTTCCAGTAGCATCAAAGATGGCTTAAAATTTCGCTCAATGCTTATAATAATACCAATTTCGTTATTAATTTTACAAATAATTGTCAGTATTAAACATTATTACAAAGAAAAATGGTTTGATTTTGTTTGCTTTAAATAAAGAAGAATTTTCAATAAAGTTTTCAATAAATACATGCCTACCTAGATTTTTGTTTCACTTTTATAATAATATCCAATAATTTTACATTACATACATTCACCAATTAATCATTGCATGCGCCAGAGAAATCGAGCAGGGAAGTCGAGACGGGAAGTAGAAGACAGTAATGTGAAATTTTAAAAAGTCAGTAATGTCATAATTATTTATGTGGTTGAAAATAAATTTCATTTCATAGTAGGTTATTTAGCCCTGACAAGCTATGAAAGTGAAAAGCAGTCACACCGGTACAACATACTGGATTGTTTTTAAACGTATGAAATTCAGAGTTTTCTTCTCATAAAATATCAAATCGGTGAAAAGTAGAAAAAATCTTGTATGAAAAACGTTGAGAAACACTATTTTGTGTAACTCACATCCTTTTGCGGAACTCGCTAGGGCTCGTTCCGCAGAAATCTGCTCATTACACAAAATAGTACTTTTCCCAACTGATTATGTAAATAGCTACTTTCTAATTCTGGCATTTAAAGTAACATTTTTCAAAACCCTCTGACGTTATGAAACGTCTTACTTTTCATAACCAGTTACGAAAAGTAAAATTTTACGCAACTGGTTTTGTTAAGTTCATTCCATAGTAGGTTATTTATGGACAATTATGAAACTGACAAGCTATGAAAGTGACAAACTATCAAACCGTAATACCTACTGGATTATTGTTAAACGTATAAAATTCAATTTTCTTCTCATAAAATATAAAATTGGTCAACATTAGAAATAAAAATCTTGTATAAAACACGGGAAACACTATTCTATGTAACTCGCATCCTTTTGCGGAACTCGCTGGCGCTCGTTCCGCAGAAATCTGCTCGTTACACAAAATAGTGCTTTTCCCAAATGGTTACATAAATAGCTGTTCCGGCACGAGTGAATACTATAATTAATATTGTATCACCCGCAGTAATATCAATACATATAAATAAAAGTGGATTTTCAAATACTTATTGTTGTACCTGTAACATGTAGTTGAACGATGATATTCTGGTAGAAAATACTCTACTGAAATCTAGATTAATTAAACAAATTTTTACCATGGTTTACGAATACAACATTTAGAATTTTCGCATTGTGATTACATTTAATTCTTTTAATCATATACACTAGTATATGGAGGAAGCGATTATGGGACAATGGTTGATATTTTATATAGGTATTAAATACTGTTCTCCCACATACTAAGGCAAGTTATTCTAGTTGTCGCCATGAAGATTTTTAAAGAATTCCTTGGCATATGTTCTACACGTTATGCAACATTTGAAAGGTTAACTAACTCATTATAACTTAAATTGCCAAAACATCAAAATAATTATTATGAGGCAAATATAAAGTTTAATGCAGGCTTCAGGTTAATAATATTATTGTTAAATTACATCTCATAATTTTCTCTTCTACTTTCAGATGACCATTCGACTATATGTATATTTTTACAAAATGAAGTTGTATATTTCATATAATAATACAACTGTTATTAAAATATTTCTATCGTAATAGTATCACATAGTTGTACTTGTATGTAAGACCTTTGTTCTCAATCAACTTGTTAATATAATAATAACAAGGGTGTATGTTACAACATACGTCTTTGTAATTCCAACTTGACACGCTTTTTTATAGGCTATGAGCAAATAAATATCTGAGTAAAATTAAAAAGTGTTGTAGTGCTCCAACTGTTTGCAGTTTCTTCTGCGAGACTATCGTAATATCGTGAATACCTACTATTGGGATGGGTATATATCCGACAAAGATAAGGAGTATTACTTACTAGATGAAAAATCTACCCAAAAATATGTAAGTTAAGGAATTCTATAACATGAGATTATATTTTTTATAGAAATTACTAGTACTTTAGTAGGTACCGGGTAAGTCTCTTAAGATTGACACCCCCCTTATCTCACTTATCCTTTGCCGATTTAACTCATTCAAAAAAGGAGTAGACACGGTTTTTGATGAATTTTTATAATCTGGGAACAGATATTAAAAATCTCGTAAAATATACAGGGTGGAAAATAAAACATGATTTTTTTAAATGGAACACCACGTATATTTTTAGACCAAAATAATGTCCTTAATTTTCTGAATCCAAAATTGTTATATAATCATTCCACCTGTTTGTGAGATATTACTAAAAACTTATCACATTACGGGTGTCAACTATAAAATAAGAACATCAAGATACCTCTGGAAACAATGCATATTTGCATTGTTTATTTGTTGACAGATGTCATCCAGTTTTTTGTGAGGTAGTAGTTCACTCTCTTAGATATTAGCGTAAAAAATACGTAGTGTTCGTAAAGAAGCAAGTTATTTTGAAAATGGTATATTCATTGGAAGAGCGAAAAGAGTTACTTGAAATTTATATTCAGTGCAACAAGAATAAGTCTCTTGCTCGGAGGGAGTATGTTAGGTTATTTCGAGAAAGGCTACCTCCTTCCAAAAATAGTTTTAAAAACATTTATGCAAAGTTTAGGAATACCGAATCTCTGAGAGACAAGAAAAGGGAAAGGCGAAGAACAAAAACAGGAGAAGACACAGAACTCAACGCGTTATTATATTTTGCTGAAAATCCATCCAAATCATCCTATGCCGCAGCAATAGAATTGGATTTATCACAAAGAAGTGTGACAAAAATATTATTTAGCGGACCTACTAAATTAATATTATCTAAATAATTTTCCACTGGATGTTGAAGAATATCCACATAACGTTGTGCATTTAAGGGCCCATTTATAAATACAGGACCTACAATAGCATCCACAAGGATGCTATTGTAGGTAGAGCTAGTATAGATCATTTTTTTAATGACTAGATTATTCAATAAAACTGGCACTGCATATACAACAAATATTTGAGGGTAATAGGTATAGTCCAGGGACGGTGTTATTCGCATGAAACGGATAGAACAGCTCATGCGAATAACATGAGAAAGGGGGAAAAATAAATGAATTTTAAAAGGGAATCATTTTTTTTGGCACCATGATAAATATTATTTGTCATCAAACGAAATCCTCTGATTATGAAATTCAATCCAAGAAATTATTTTTTATTTCAGATTAACATAAGCGTCTCTAAATATGTATCCAAATTTATAACATTTGTTATCCAACATCAAACAATAATCATCGTAACTTATGTCCAATTAATCTGTTTTCTGTTCGGATTAATAAATTTATGTTACCAAAATAATTGAAAATAATTGAAGCCGCACTCGACATAAAATCATTTGTTGCACCCTGGGGCTATACTCTAGTGTATTTTTATAACAAGTGGATGATTGATCTATCATTCTTTGAACGAATCTACTTATTTTATTTGCGGACTAGTTACGTGTTTGGTTGATTGTACATACATTTATAAATAGTCGTTTTGGTATAGTTTGGTGTTAACAAGTTGGTGACAGATCTATTATTCTGAGAACAAATCTAATTATTTGAACATCAAAGCCACATTAAACTGGTGTTCAATAAAATCATACCCATTTTAAAATGAAAAAAAAAAAAGAAATTATAAGGAAAAGTGGACAGGATTAAGAAAAATTGTAGAGCGAAAAATTACGCGAATCTACATATACAAATACATGGGCATCTTAAAATATTGATATATAGTGATATAAAAATAGTAAAATGGTACAGAAAATATTAAATATCATAACATATTTTTGTTATATACTATTTTTATGATCTTATCCCAACAACCACAAGTTAGATAAAAGTTCTTTAAGAAAAAATACATGTATTATAACTGAAAGAGGTAAACTTAACATATATACTTTACTGAAAACATGCGCGACTTGAAATGTACCTATCGAGAATAAATAAAACTTATATAATTATCCAAACTGACAAGTTGTGATTGTTTTTATTTTAAATTCCATGTAAAAGGAGAAATTTACTTTCAAGTGTATCTAATTTGGGAAATTATCTTCAGCTATTTGGAGCACGGTTACTCAGTTGTGCAAAAACCAGAATTTATGAATATGTAATCCATATCCTTTCCATCCAGATAAACCTTTATTATTAAGACGAGTTTATGTCGTGATGCATTAACTTTCTTACGTCCTCACTTTTTATGATGCTTTTTTAATTTATTAAGATGACCGCAAAAACCAGCACATTAACGAAATTGCTACAGGCAGGCTCTTACCTCAGATATATAATTTATATTTATATTACGCCTTTGTTGCATATTTTCTCTGACCATCCAAGTATTATATATATATATATATATATATATATATATATATATATATATATATATATATATATATATATATATATATTAGCTTTGAAATTCTTTGCTATTCATATTTATTTTGTGAAAAGTAATCTTGGGTTTGTAGCATTTCATTACATAGAAATAAGCAAATATTTGCTTTATTATTAATTAATTTGCTATATAATTATATATATATATATATATATATATATATATATATATATATATATATATATATATATATATATATATATATATATATATATATATATATATATATATACACTTAGCCGCAAAAATAAGGAACAACCAACCAAAAATCAAGCTCAATTTCAAAGGTGATTTTCTCCCGAACCGATAAGTCGATTTTGATTATCAAAGAAAATCCACGGTTTTATACCAGAACATGTTTTTCTTCAATAAATCACAATTTTACCGGATACTTATTCACTTTAACAAACAAAGTAGGGTATGATAAATCAACAATATCAGCAAATATCAGTTTTTGACAATTCCTTTATTTATTTATGTATGTATCGTCTTAAATTGAATAATTGAGTTCATAATTTGTGATTTGTTCTTTGGTGAAAATGGACCGTGTTAGAAGGAATATGACTCGTGATGAATGTGTTCAAGCAAGTGCGTTACATAACGAAGCAGTAAGCTACAACGCCATTGGTTTGAGATTAGGATTTGCACATACAATTTCTCGTATTGTCCAACGCTTCAGGGAAACTAATGATTATAACATAATGTCCACGACAAGGCAGACCTCGGGTAAATACCGTTGTCAAAATCGCTATATTAGTAGATTGTGTGCTTTAAGAGAACGGTTTACCACGTCAAAGAAACTTTTGACAGAACTCAGTGGATTTCATAATATTCAACTAAGCATTGATACTGTTAGGAGACGTCTTTCTGAACACAATTTACATGTCAAAGTTCCAGCGACAGGCCCTAGATTAAGTGCAGGCCACCGCAGAGCTACACTGCAATTCGCCAGGGAGCCTATAAACTGGACTTTGAGGACTGGGAACGTACAACATACGTGAAATAAATTTATTTAATGGAGGATCTGCGATGTTTAGGGCCGGTATTTCCTTCACAGCACGGACGGATATCGTACCTTTACGTGGGGGTTCTTTAAATAGCGAAAGAAGATATATCAATGACGTTTTGTCTGACACGTTGTCCCTTTCGCTCCGTACATTGAGAACATTTTTTTACTAATACACGATAACGCAAGACTACATGTAGCGCACATCGTCAATGAATATTTACATGAAGTAAATATTCCTACTGTAAATTTATGGGATATTATTGGTAGGGTACTGAGACAGCATGACCCCCTCTTGCCAATCTGCAAGATGTTGTCCAAATAATGGTTACTGATATTTGGAATGGACTTGTCCAAAATCAAATATCCAATTTAATATCGAGTATTCCTCAGCGATGTGCAGTTATTAGAATTAGACGTGGCAACACTACTAATATGTACATTTTTCGTATGTATTTATAATTATTGTTAGTGTTATTATTCTTAGTTAAATGTCAAAATGTTATTTAAATAAAAAAAAAATATGTTCTGGCATAAAACTGTATTTTCTTGGTTGTTGCAGATATGAGAGAAATTAAAAAAACCAAATGTTCAGAAAATATGAGGCTACAGTATGGTTTCTTTATGCATCCGTTGTTGTTGCTAATGCTCCATACAGCGTATAAGCCTAAAAATGAAATCTTTGAAATTGAGCATAATTTTTGGGTTGTGCGTTATTTTTGCGGCTAAGTGTACTTATACATACACACACAAATATATATATATATATATATATATATATATATATATATATATATATATATATATATATATATATATATATATATATACATATATATATATATATATATATATATATATATATATATATATATATATATATATATATATATATATATATATATATATATATATATATATATATATATATATTGAGAAATGTGAGAAAATAGCAGCTCCAATATAATCCGTAAGACATATAGAATCATAATATACATACGTACAACTTAAACAAACCAGGCCGTGTGAAACAGACAAGCATAAAAAGCATTAATATACAATAAAAAGATTACGGGAATATTTTTTGAGATGTTTGGCACAAAATGAAATCCCCCCTTTTTTTACTCAATTGTCTATAACTTTTGTAATTTTTACTGGCCCCAATTTTTCAAAAAGTTAAGGCTAAGATAAATGCACCAAAATGGCACTTGTTGATTAGACTACAAAGGTAGCATTTTAGCATTTCTGGCGTTAAGAAAACTCAAAACAAACGTTTACAAATTTCATCACAACTTAATCAGAAGAAAAATATACAATTTATCTTCAATCTATATTTGTTTTTCGGTGATTTGTTTATGTTATTTAGTTTTAGGTTTACATATGTATATTGTATACCTCTAAGGAATGCAGATTTTGCTTATTTGCCGACAATGCATATTTGTATATTTTTCCTCTGTACTTTATTATTTTCTTGATTTCTTCTTAATATTTATTTATAAAATAAAAGTTGCGCCCCTTCTGAAAATATTTTAGCCTTAAGTCAGGCTGCGGGCCTGTACCTTTAAAACTGGCTAACGGATGAGCTAATAGAATTACGTATTAGTTATAGTCTAATACCCGAAAAGCTAGATGTAGCAGCCGATAATGTAACAACTACCATTTATCAAAATCATTGTTATAATAGCAACATCTGTTCAAAAAAATATATGCCAAAAAGAAAATTACCTAGTGAATATACATATATATCTGCCATATTTAAGGTACTATTTAAAGAAGACGGTGATAAAATGCGAAAGGGAAATATTATGCTCCAATTATTCTATGATGCTACTGTATTTTGACCAAATCTTATTTATCAATATTGTTTGTTACTGTACCCATCAATTATATTATAATTTTACTCTAATTGGAATATAAACGTATTGACATATTTTACAAGCATTCTGAAAAAAATAGTTACTAATCCATTAGTTAATCACATATACCATGTGTGGTGTAATATGATAATGCTTTTAAATAAATTTGGTTTGCAAATTAATGAAGTAGCCGGTAGGTATAGCTAAATATTTAGACTAATGTTGAATTGCAACGGTTTCGAATATTAAATATGCATTTGCTTTGAATGCAAATCTATAAATAATTATTTAGATAGCGGTGCTGCAAAGCCGCCGTATAATAACAGTTATTATTTATTTAATAGTCTTGCTTTTGTACTTTAGTAGCTTAAACAATCGCCCACTTTGTCATATTTTTGACGGCAAAATGCTGAAATTTAATTTTTTTAAGTGTAAACACAATTTTGTAAAAACTGTTCTTATCCATTTTCCTAGATAGCAACAATGGAAACAATATAAGTTAATTTAACTTGAAATTATCTCGAGTAATTAGATGGTCAACATGACACGGTGGTATTTTTTAGATTAGATAATTACATGTTTAATATAACGCAATGGATAGAAACTGAAGATTCTATCTTAAATCACACTGAAGGTTATTCTTCATATTGCCGTATAAGTACTATCACTTTCAATTTGAATGGTTAAATGTCAATTGCCCTGATATCGACTATTTTATGGGCACTATTATTAATAATGTTAGTAATAAATACGGTATTACATTCGCATGAGAAGCCATGATCGGGGATGTTGATTGGGATTGAGCACATAATTTATCTCCAATGGTCTATTTATGTACATTCATCTTCTGTAGCAATGTTTAAAATTACTGGCATTATTTTAAGGCTGCTTAGAGTCTATCCTTTAGACATGATATAAATACTTTTTTTTTAATTTAAATAATAATAGCGATAATAATCAGAGAGAGAGAGAGAGCTATTGCAAATGAGTTCAATCAATTGCTTCTTGTTTCCACTGGAGCTCGAAATTTGAAGGAAGAGGATCATGAATGTGGGATTACGAACTTTGGTAGATCTACCTAATATTGTACAGTCTTTAGTACAATACCCCTTGTACCAATCAAAAACAAGGTGAACATTTCCATGCTGCAAATGCATGGTTGTAGATGTTTTAAGTACCTTTACGAAAGGTCTTCTACAGTCCCGTTTTCTGGCCACTGTGTACAACATAAAAGTGCAGACCCATCAATAACGATATCTGTGTTCTCCCCTTTTATTTCTTGTTGAGTAAGAAACCTAAAGGTGTTTCTTTAAGGTGGATTTAGATTTGCAGATCCTCATATCTCCACCAGAGTCTGTACATATTGACGTTGGTATAGGCGAAAGTTCATGAGAGAAAACTTTACTGACACCTACTTGTCGTGAGCTTGCCTTAAGTCTATAACTCGGGAATAAATAATACCAGTTTCGAACACCTTGACACTACCAACGTTTACGTATTTCTTTGCTGTACACTCGCGGTTAGAACTAATCTGGGTATAGTCAAATGAAAACTTAATGGCCAACCTTCTACAATTTTTTTCATTTATTGAGGTCAAATTCAAATTCAAATCACATATTGGCGCCATATTGGCCGCCGTATTGAATATATCGAGTTGCTCATGGGGTGACAGCATGTTAACATTAATTTTCTTGCAGCTCAATATGTCCTTGTAATAATTAAGAAATAAGGAAAACTTAATACAATCATTTAGGGTTTACATAAAATATATAGTTATGGCAACCGGACTATTACCGGGCAATATATGGCAACCGGACTAATACGTAAAATATACGTAATTTTTATTGGAATTGCCTTTTGGACTGGACAGGAATGAACTTTTGTCATTTATTCTACTGGTACTAAACTGCATTTTTAATTAAAATGAAACATATTATACCATAATAGAATTACCTATATGAACCATAATAGAAATACCTATATGAAAAAAGTACATATATTGACATGTTTTAAACTGGTGCTGGCTACAAAATGCTCTAGGGCATTTGAAACAGTAAGTGTTATATTGTCCAAAGTCCAAACACAATATACGGGATTTTTGCAACTGTCAGAAACAACAATGTGATTATTAATTTAACTTGGGGGTGAAGAGTGCTCAATTTTATACAAATTGCTGGCGCCTAAACGATAGAAGGTTAGCCAATCTAAGGTTAAATTAAATTATGTTGCATAACTATGCAGGTTTCAGAATCATGCCATACTATTTATTGACCACTTTACATATATCGGGCTTTCATTTAATCCCGCAACCCACGTGATCAGTTTATTTCTGTTTACTAGTGAATAAAATTCTATAAGTTCATATTTAAGAAGCTACTATAGCTAAATAACTAAATAAAAGTCCCTATAAAATATCAATTCATAGATTTCATGGGCAATTCATAGGCGGGTGTGAGGTTTTTCAATGTAATTATGTCACGTGGGTTTCGGGATTAAATGAAAGCCCGGTATCAGAGGTATATTTGGTCACAATACAATTTTATTAATTAAAATTAATATTAAGATCTAGTTAAAATTTAAGCTTAAAATTAACTAACACTGTTTAGTAGATATAATCCAAATATTCCCATACACGATTGAAGCAGTATTCCAGTAAAAATATCTTAGAGAATTTTAAAAAATATATTAAAACTCATATGTATTTCCAACATTATTGAACGAAGTAGTTGATAAAATTATTTCATTATTTTATTTTCGGCAAAGAAAATATACGATGATTCTGGATCAGTTTACTGCTGCCACCTTATGACTACGTGTATATACAATAATATACATATATACATATGCTTAAGAAATTAGAACACAAAAGGAATTTACCGGTCTAGAATGTACCTATCGCTAAGTCGCCGGAACGATTCATATGGACCTTGTTAAATCAGTCGAGTAGTTACATGAGCCGACTCTAAATACGATGTAAGTATCGCGAGGAAAGTAAAAGTAATAGCCTCATATCCACACGATTGTATAAGTGAAAGAGGTTTGGTTTAAATCATCTAGAATCTGGCTCCCTGGTAATAAATTTAGTTACGACTTAAATACGTTTCTGGAAGTGTTTGTTAGTTACATTAGATCTTATATCATCCCTCGATGACCATTGAAGCATGAAATATTTCTAAATATTGACTGATGAACCACTGAAACACAATTAAGCTTTTTACAGAATCACACCGGTTTTTGTTTGGTAATGATTCAGTCAATTGATTAATTTTGACGGCTTTGTATATTTCATCCAATTTTAACATATTATGCGTCAAATATTCGGCGCGTATTAATGAATAAAACAGTGTAAAGTTATGTTTCGCATATGTCACGCAAGAAAAGTTTAACCTGCGAGCTCGAATGGCAAGTGGGCATTTTCTTGACTTATATGTAGTAACTCACGTGTATAATACAACATTTTCGAACACTTTCATATAAATGCTTTTTCAGTGATAAACAATAAAATAATTTATGTTATAACATAGACTTTTTGTCAGTTGTCAATGTCAGAGCCAACAGTGTTTCTCCAAAAAATATAAAATAAAAATAGCTTATTGCTAATTAGATTCTGCATGGATTTGTCGAGAAAGCTTTGATTGTTATTTATTTTGTTTCTAACGAGGGGTTTTAATTAAACATTGTGTAAGTAGCATGAAGATGAAAAATCGTGAAAGATATGGATCTGGAAATTTCGACTGATATTTTTCAAGACGCCAAAGAAGCTAGAGCCAATCTAATTCCAGAAGAGTCCAAAGTAACCTATTTTAAAGAACATCTACAATTTGAAAATTTGATGAAAATAGAGCAGTTAGTGCTATAAACGAAGAAGTGCTTCTCGCTTACTTTCTACATTCAAGAAAAAAAATCTTCGATGTGGACTAAATATTCCATGATATAGGCGACTTTAAAATAAACAGGAACGTTGATATAACAAGATTATGGAAAACTTGTGGCATACTTAAAAAGCCGTTCAAGAATTTTGAAACCTAAAGAGGCCAAAATTTTGGAAATAACAGATATCGACCAATATTTGGTATGCCCCTGACGATGACCATCTTATGTCAAAGGTGTATCAAGTGTTTATTATGAGTTTGGAGTGCCTGCCGTTGCGGTGAACTGACCTACTTAAGCGTCGATAATATTGTATCAAAATGGTATAAGTCCAGTCCATAATTCTGTTCGGGAAGTAAGTAAGTGTTCAAGGAATTGTAAGAAGGTCCACATTAAATGGGTAATTCATCTTGTATTGTGTTTTCTCTTAAGTACGATCACAGCCAAATTTCAAAACTTAAAGAGTAAACAGATGTGTACCGACCAAAAAGTAAGATATCCATGGTCCTAGTGTCAATAAACGGGGCTACCCATAAAGCGGCACGAAAAAGATTTGACCATAATTATAAATAATTGTCATTTCTTAGGTCAACGGCAGTTAGAAGTGTCAATTTATGGTTTCCGATATGGGCAATATGGCCAAGTAGTTAACTAATTAATGCAGAAAGACTACCGCAGAAATGTCATGTAAACTTCCTAGTTTAGAGTTCCTATTTTGTTCCTATTTTGCAACCAGATGTCGTTAGCGTACGGGAATAGTTTCCTGAGAATATGTAAGATGTAAAGTAGGTCCCGTAGGATTTGTTGATTTTACCTCCGGTAAGTGGTATTACTTAAAGGCGATGAAAGGTCATCCTTGGTCCCGCCCAACGAGGGCTAGAGCGACAATCTTAGCCGAAATTATGCAGTTTCCGGCAGGTTTTCATACAGTAAATTCGGGTTCAAAATCAATTAGTTTAGTAAACGGAAAGTTAGTCATAATTGTTCTATTAGAGTCAGGTCAACTTAACCCTAGTTATTAGCTTTGTATATTTGTGTCTTTGTGTCCAAATTTATAGCTTGTTTGGTGTTGGTTCCGCAGAAATCTGGTCGTTACATAAAATAGTACTTCTCCCAACTGGTTACATAAATAGGTTGACTTTTAAACAATTTAATTTGCTTTTAAACAAATATTTTCCGCTTTTATTTAGCAACTATTATTTAATTACCTGTTTTATTTATATTTGTAGTAATCTTAATGTGTTTTAATTATTGCATGCGACGTGATATTGTCCAACGAGGCCGTCAGGCCGAATGACAGATGAGTTCAACAAAAGTTTTTACATTAAATATAGTTCAATAAAGTTTTATTTTTTGGATGAACGTAGAAAAAAAAAGAAAGGGTTTTTTAAGGTTGTAGATACCTAGAAATCGATAAAGCTACATAAAATATAAGTACAGTCCGTAATGTTATATAGTAATAGTAACGTTAATATGTTTTATTAAGTTTGTTATATTACCTCTCTTCCGTAAGACATATGTGGTCACCAACTAGTCTTTCACATATCACTTGTAACATAATGCAAAGGAACAGACTCAATAGCTTCCACATGGCTACCTGTAATTGAATTGAAGTTGAATTATTTTTTATACTAAGCATTATCACATTTAAGCACATTATTATAAAATATATCGAACTTTAAATTTTTAATATTAACAAGAATTTGTCAATTTCTATTATTCTTTTGATAATTCTAGCCGGCCATTTTCTTAAAAATCACATAGACACTTATGGTAATCAAGGTAGCGGTAACACTACATGTTCCTAGTCGTACCAGTTGTGAGGAATTGATAAATTTATTACACTCAAAATTTATTTATTAAATTCAAAAAAAGTGGTGCACCCGAGTTTTTGTTTAAGTATTTCACTTTTTGATACTTCTAAGAAATTAAAAGAATTACAGTTCCTTTTCAAATTTGGATGTGGCATTAAGAATTTTATTAAATATATATCCTTCCGAGTGAATTATCATTTAGTAGTAAAAGGGATAAAGCATTATTTGCATATCATCTAAATGCTAGAGCCTAAATGAATTTGGCGTGATTTTTAACCCATGCAGAAATATTATGTACAAGAGTTGAACTGCGACGCGACGATATATATAGGTACATCATTTTCTCCTGCGAAAGCAAAAAAACTTTTAGGTAGTATATTTCGTAATTTTATCTTGGTTATTTTGTTATATTTTAGCTGGTAGCAGGTATCCTGTTACAAGCCTACAAAGTTACAAGTCCTGTTACAAGGCTCTCAAAAATGTTTGAACTGAATAAAAGTTAAATTAAGTAAAGGTAAATAATGTAACCCCATAAATATCACTATTACGAAATTGGCGCCCAACGTGGGGCTATTGAAAAGAAGAAAATAGATCTAAGAATAGGAACAAAAAAGACCAGGGAAAATGACGATATAAACGGGATACAAATAGGGAAATAGAAAACAGAACAAGAAATACAAAATCTCGACAAGTAGATCAAACAAAACATTCAGAAAATACAAGAAATTGAAAGACGTGCGTGCACAAGAAAAGTGAAGTATGGGATGAAAGGAGCTAGTACAATGGTATGTGGAGGGAGGAGTTCACAAATGAATTGAGAAAAACAATCAAAATTAAGGTAAATCCTAAGTTAATACCAAGACCCATTGTATAATAATTTAAGGTAATAAGGGTAAATTTAACTTCGTATGCTATGGAACAAACATTTGTTTACAATTAACAACATTATTAAGTTCAATATTATATTGTTATGGAAATCATTATTTACGTTTGAAACCACAAAATCTATAAATTTCAGAGTAAAATTTTGTAAGTTGTATTTTGTAAGTAAAGAAATTAAGTATTAAATAATGATAAAGGTAAGATAAAGGAGGTAAGTTCAGGAACAAGTTACAAGTTATAAGTCAAACACACACTAAATATAAAAAAATTATATAAAAATAAAATATTAAAATTATCTGAGTAGCCCAATGTGGAGTTTAAACTTTAAAATAAGTACATACACTTATAACTTAAACAAAGGTAAATATATAATCCCTAAATATAATACTATTATTAAAATTACAAAACTCAATAGCCCAACGGGGAGCCATTGAATAGATGAAGGCTCTTAAAGAAAAAAAAATAGATCTAATAATAGGAACAAAAAAGTCAAGGGAAGAAGTAAACATCATGAAGGGATATAAATGAGAACACATGACAGGTACGAGTGAAAGTGGAGAGACAGAAATAAGAGAAAAAAAAAATTAAAAAAATGATAATAAAAGAGAGAGCAACAAAGAAAATAAGAGCAAGAAAACTGGAGACCAGAAGAATGCAGAAAGAAAAAGCTGGTAGAGCAAAGGACCGGAACAAAGAATTAAAAGACTATATATATATATATATATATATATATATATATATATATATATATATATATATATATATATATATATATATATATATATATATATATATATATAGATATATATACACTAGAATGAAAATAACCTACGAAAGTACTGAATGAAATAAAAAAGACAGTTAAGAGGAACCGGGAGAAGTTTCAGCAGGAAATAGAAATAAAAATCATTAGAATGAAGGATCAAAATAAATATCAGTATCAAAATAATAGAAGAAGAAGAACGGCAAAAGAACAAACAAATAGAACAAAAAAACTCTTAGAGATCTAAGGTTAGTTACGGGAGTAGGTCTGGCATATTTCCAGAATATTCACAAGGTGATTTAGAGAAGGTGGAAATTAGGAAATTAAGAATTAGTAAAACAAGGATTTATACTGAGGAATATCCCCAATGCCCAATAACAGGATACAGCAAAGTAACGAAAAGTGCGATTCAAAAGTATAGTAAAATATATAAGGAATATAGCAAAAATAAAACACACGAAAAAGAAGAATTAATTAACAAAATTGAGTATAAATAATTATTAATAATAAATATAAGTAGCTGTAAACAAAAATGATTTATGCACATGCACAATGCTAAATGTGGATGAGTTTAATTTTCTTCTTAGTACAACAAAATATTACCTATAGCAACGCTGTCCTTCACGCATTCATATGTAATAATCATTTGGCAGATAGGATGTGTTAAAAGAATATTAGTACGTGCTATTGGAATGCTAAAAATGCCGTGGTGACGAACTGCTAATCCAGGAACTCTCAACTTTATTAAATTTAGTATGAGAATTTCAGGAGGGCTAAAATGTTTAAAATTTAAAAAAAAGTCGATATATAGCCCTGCGACTTGCTGAATCATCAATACCAAAACGTTTCTGTATTAATTCTAATGATTTTATATGAACATTATATACCTATATAATTCCAAATAACTGATTCTAATTCTAAACATGCTCATACGAAATTTATGTAGAGGAAACGAACCGTATGTAAATTAGTAAAACCCTTACAATTTCTTATATTGAATCCTAAACGTATGATTGCACTAGTAGTGCAATCAATATGTTTTAACAAAATTTAGTTTAGGGCCGAAAACTACACCGATATCTTTTATATAGTTTAGTTTTATGACATG
>CAXKVY010012687.1:0-26990 GCA_964058915.1 Tetropium fuscum | reverse complement strand
AAACAATTACCGGGCTCGTATCTAGACGTAAATAAAAGAAATGCAACTGTTGTCTGTGCTATTAAAAGTTTAATCCAGAAAATAAAAGTCTTATTCGAGGACAAATTGGTCGTAAAACACAAGAGGTAAACTACAAAAGTAATAAAAGTAAAATACCTCATAGACGTCGTTGGGGCCTCTCACACCTTATCAAGGTAGACGGTAGCGATATTTTCGGGGCAGTTTTTATCCAACCTCGTTACATATTTAGATACATTTATTTATTGGACATATAAGCCAGTCAGGGTTAAAAAAATGATCAGAAACCCTTAAAGGTCTAGAAGTACGAAGGTATTGCAAACGCAATTTGTGGTGACGCTGCCCGAATTATCAACTTTCGAAATGCACCGCCTACCTGAGCCAATATTAAAATGGAAGGGGAAATTGCTTCTAGTCCTCCAACCACTTACGTGGCACTTTAGTGGCGTAACTGCGAGGTGTACGTACCTAAATATAAGTGTTTCGATTGCGAACATTAAACAATTCGTTATTGTTAATAAATGTCGCCGCCCCAGTGCAGCAAACCTTAAAACCTATAATTAAAAGTCGGCCACGTGAGATAGTTTCTAATGTATATAATTATTTAAAAATGCAAATAGTGTGTTTATGTTCATGTAAATATTAATTTTCTATAACATAAAAGAAAGAGATACAAATAAAATATTAACATATTGCAACAACAGTATTATTCGACAGTATATAGGGAAATGCCGCTCACGTGTAATGTGTCGTGTCAGAATAAAAAAACAATTATTTTTCTAAAAGCGTTTTATTGTTTGCAGACCTTTATGGTGTTAAGGAAATGTGAAATATGTATAAAATTATTTTACGTGAGTAGTGTTTTTATTAGAAAGATGAATAAGTACACCGATATACTACTTTATACTATACTCGATGCAGGTTTCGCAAATCAAATTAGTATAATCTGGTGAAGATTAAAACTAGAAATTACCTAATAATCCAACCTATTTATAGCCAGCCTATGGTTCTGGTTCATGTACACATTGAAAATGATAATGGTTAATTGAACCCTTACAAGATTAAGCTATACAGTAGGCAATATGGTATTTTTATTTGTAGATAGGTAAATTCCTCGGATTAGCATGTTCGTTTAGCGAAAAAGCTTTTTTAAAACGTTAATTCAGGCATTCTGAGCTCTTGTCATGGTTATCTGATGTATCTAGCACACATGAATGCAGGTTACTGAATGTGTGAGGATTATGAGGATCGTTTATTGCTGTGAGTTGCAATTTATTGCTGTCGGTTGCAGAAAAAATAATTGAACTGAAACCTCTTAAGGAGTTTCATCAGACATGGGGAGGGCAGCATGGGGGGGAAGGCCTTATGCTAATACACGGCTCGTTTTGACGCTGCCAACTGCCAGACAATAAAATATGAAATTCAAAATACCATGCTATGGTATTTTTGTAATTTATTTGGATTCAATTCAAAGGAATTTGTGGGCATTTATCGGATGCCTTCTGCACTTAGCGCTCTACGCCTATGCCTGCCATTTGGTAGGAGCTTACCTGTTGCGAAATGAAACTGAATTTTTCATCGGGCCGCATAAACTCGTTCTCATTTGTACATCTCTGTCTGCGCGAAAGAGTATTCGTGTGTATTCTTATTTGTAGTAGGGGAGCTGACCTGGGGTGAATCAGATAAAAAAATATATATTCTCGACCCTTTTTGCGTATTTCTTCGTTCGGTAGTATTTCATTCCGTAATTTAAGGCAGTTTTTGCAGTGTATACCGACGTCTTGACAATGCAACTGACATTTCCTAGATACAGCAATTTATTTATCATAGAACTTATACAAGATATATTTCTGAAAGCACGAAAATACTAATAGCAAAGTATCGATGAGTTTCTACTTATTACATAATAGTTACGTAAATTTACAACAGGCACATAAATTTACCTAGAAAAATTTGTTACATTTAACTAACGCTAACGTCATACTTGATGGATATTCTGAGGATGTTAAAGATCAGAGCATACTACATTGAACGACTGAATCTTAACATAATCTTGATGAAGTTATAAAGGTAGTTAACGAAAAAGTTGTCGACAAAGAAACTATATATAGCTAAAGCTGCAGAATACTTTATTCTCGGATCATGACAAAAAGGAAAAATTTATAGGTCTGAATACATATGGACACTAAGCTTGATAATATCAGCATGTAGTATCTTGTCATCACCTCCTATAGAAGCAATACAATATTAATTTAGAACAGCCTCAAGTACAGCAATGGATTGGTGGCGAAAAATATACAGATGAATGATAAGACAAGTAAGGGGCTTGATGTGTAGTCTCTCTGACTACACATCAAGCCCCTGCTCCAGAAATTCTTCTCAAGGTAATTTATTGATTGTAAATTCAAAAAGGGATGTCGGTGAGCATGGGGATACAGAAAAGACTGTTAACTTAAGTTAACTGTTCAATAATTTGCTCGAACTGTGACAACAAATGTAATAACATGCCTCAAACATTGGAAGATAGTAATATAGATCAATGCACTGTTACTATCTTAGAACCACTGTTTAATGATAAAGAAACTAGAGAAGAAACTACTGCATCGAAGAATTTAACCCACACGAGTCTGAGATGAGTCTGAGTCTGAGACTAGCAAAAAGAGTTATTGTAAATTTCGTTCAACAATTAACATGTGAATTATGCCTACTCGTGATTGTTCATTGTACCTCATAGCAGTGTGGAAATGGATTATGTTGTAGCAAACTCTCTGTTCTTTGGTTTGTTGCATTCCTGTAAAGCGGCGTTATTGTGAAAGAAACGAATAACGAGTAACCTTTAGAAAAAAATGTCTCGCAATTTCTTACAATATGGAGGTGGAAAATAAAAAATTGGAAATGAGAAGCTCTAAATACATAAAATTGCAGCATATTAAAACACGCAAATTTCCAGCTAAAGATGACTTAACGCACGTAATTACTGGACTATCGTATAATACGATTTCAAGCAAGACACCCTGTGTATAACATTAAAAGAATAGTGACAACCATCTTTTAAGCATCTGTTTGATATCAGCCCTACAGTCAGCTTTTATTAATCTATTAATATATTTCTCTGGAAAATAACAAGAAAAAGATAACCAGACGCGTACAAATTGAACTAGCTAAAATTAGGCGTTGCGCACCTTTAATTCCAAACCAGGGCCAAATAAAAATATGTAAAAAATATGTTATATGTAAAATATACCATCAAAAGTTAATTTCATCAGCGATTTCACAATAATTTATAATTTCGTGGTGTTAAAGAATTCCCATGCTGATTATGTCTCTAATACTATGTCGAAAATATCTCAAATTTGCATTCAAATTTAAAGATATTACCGTACTAATTAATACTGAATATACAAGTCTCTTTCATTTAATGTGTTTATGCTACATTTAATGTTTAATGTCTGAAAAAATTGGAGCACCGGAAAATCAATCCAATCAAACGCAGAAAGGAAATAGATGTAACATGTCTTGTCACGTCAAGGGAGATTTTCATGCGGGCGTTCTATTTTCACTCGTTTATTAGGACAATGAATACATGTCACTGCTATAACTCAATTGCTCACTGCTCCATTAATGAAAATTATTTAATATAACTAAATCGGCTGATATGGAAAAATACTGTACGTACATTCTTTTATATGCTTAATGTCTAATAATAAATAATTGCTTTTATAAATAAAAGGAAATTTCACTAGCAGTTTTTTTTAATTATGTTAATGGATATATTCCTTTAGCAAAGATACTCACAAATATAAAATACATGAGAATCAATAACTGTTTCCGCCCTTAGAACTTATGACATATTACTTATAAAAAAAAATATTTACAAAAAATGTGATGAATTTTGTCTTCTTTAAAAGTTAGTTTCCTGAAAATAACAAATATTTTCAGAAAATTAACTTTTTGTACCTTTCATGGTAGGAGGTCCCTAAAAATTGAATATAGACTCGTTAAGGGATTGTGGGACGGTTTATCCTCCCTTCCTCAAAAATAACTACAATCCCTAAAAAAATTAATACCTCTTAAACCCAGTATTCACTTTCAATATATAAATATGAATATCATTATTAAAATTACTTGGTTGCAAATAGCAACATTTTTAGTGAGACTAAACTGAAATCCTAGCTTAATATATTTTACCAGCCAGCAACTCACCCTTTCAGACCCCAGTCATTTAATTCTCGATCCCGTTCAACCCTCCCCGCATAAGTATCTACTTACCAATCAAAATTATACTTGCCTTAAACTTGGGTAGCTCAGGCGCAATTGCACTCTGACCTGCCCAGTAGCAAGAAGCTGATAGAGAAAGATCCAGAGGATTTAAAGCCGTCAGAAATAGGCCAAGGGTCTCACCCCGAGGTCTAAGAGGTTCGCTGAATGAGTTGGCAAGAGGGATCGAGTTCAGGGCCGTTACTTGTTGACTGCATTTTCTGTAATCCGTCAGAGTCTGTTTTACAAAGGGATTAGTGGGTGGCAGTCCAGGCTTTCCAGCTATGTATCTTTTATTTGCTTGCGAATACATTTGGAATGTATTTCGTGGGTTCAGAAGATTTATAATATGGGATTTTGATGACAAGTTTTGCTATGATGATGCCAGTTTTATATATATGTATATATATATATATATATATATATATATATATATATATATATATATATATATATATATATATATATATACATATATATATATATATATATATATATATATATATATATATATATATATATATATATATATATATATATACATATATATATACATATATATATATATATACATATATATATATATATATATATATATATATATATATATATATATATATATATATATATATATATATATATATATATATATATATATACATATATATATATATATATATATATATATATATATATATATATATATATATATATATATATATATATATATATATATATATATTAAAATTAAATAAATTGTTTTTAAAAAGTTAAATGTCGAATCAGTGATATAGCATTAAGTGATCTAACATTAAAAACTTATAAAAGGATTATATTCTAGCATAAACATTTTAAACCATTCCGTAACATGTACGTAAATTACTAACCGAATCCGGAAGGTTAATAACCGAATCCCTACTCTTTTCATTACACATCAAAGTTTTATAAGTAAATAATCTCTGACTGATCTCCGGAAAACTCTGACTGATTAGATATAATGTTGCTTTTATTGTCGCTTTCTCCACATGAATAAACCATAACGCTACTGCTTGCCTAAAAATCCCCTGTAATCACACATTACATTAACCGCTAAGTAACCCCACTGCTATAAAATACCGCCGCTCAGCGCACATAACTTCTGCTTAATGTAAACGCTTTTAAAAACCCACATCTCCGTAACCATAAACAAATGTAAACAGACTAATGTAACAGATATAAGGTAGGATGCATGTAGATAAAGATATGTAGATAGAGATGTACGTACATATATAGACTGTATTACGCTGGCGGCCATTTGAAAGCGTACGATTTTTTTTGATGTAATGTGATCTTTTTATATTTCATTTTGACACTTATTTGAAACTTCAAACAAATGTCAGTAATTAACTCCGTAATTTACAAGCCACTTTATTAGTTTTCAAGTTTTAAAATGCCGCGGTTAACTGAACCTGAAAAAATACGAGCTGTTACATTGCTTGAAAATGATTGGTCATTACAGGCAGTTGCAGATGAGCTAAATGTGAGTAAGAGTTGTATATTCAAACTCAAACAAAAATGGAATTTTGTTTGCTTTTGTTGCTCAATTTATACACCAAGTAACTAACTGGATTAATGAACACAACATAAACGTGCTACCTTGGCCCTCAAAGTCGCCCGACCTAAACCCAATTGAAAATGCATGGTCGATGATTGTTAAGAATATTTATAATGACCTGGTAATAGACATTTCAGCCCAGCAAATGCTGAAGAATTGTGGGGAGCAATTGAAAATGCTTGGGACAATATCAACGTAGATTACACGAGGACACTTGTTTCATCAATGAGACGTCGATTGCAAGGTGTAATAGACTCAAATGGCGCCTGGACGAAATATTAATTTTATGCAGACCTACTCGTGTTGGAGTTTTGTAGTTTTAAGTTACTTAATTTTTATAATTTAGTTTATTTTGAACATTTTTGGGGCGTTCTGTGTTAATTTGGAATTTTTTTGATAAAATAATAATACACTTTTTAATTTTGGTAAGTAATAATTAGACAATTGTGAATGTCGTTATGACACATCACATGAACCTCAAATTTCAAAGTCAGTTTTACAAATATAACGAAATCTGATATGAGTCGTGCACTTTCAAATGGCCGCCAGAGTACCAATAATCTCGAATTTCAGAGTACCAATAATCTCGAATCTAACAAATTGTTAATATCATAGAGGATTGTCTCACAGTAGAAGATAATATTCTCCTTTCTCTTTAAATCAGGTGACCTCTGGACGTAGATACCTAAAGCCCCTCATTGTGAGGCTTTTAGGGGTAAAGTGGTAACTGTGAACCATAAAACACCGTTTGGCGCCCGAGAAATATACTGCAACGAGGAAAAACGAACCCGTCACAAAGTGTAACGTAAAAATCGAAGAAAAAGTAATGTGATTAGAAGTGGTAGACTGAAAAATTTTTGGGAAAAAATTATCCCCAAGTTGAGAATAAAAATGATTTAATATTCATCTAGTAGTCTGTTCCTTCATTGGCTATCCAAGTTGAAGTGTGTACTAAAATATAGTTGAAAATTAATTTATGGAATTCTAAATGGCTGTAGTCCCGGGAAAATCAACATAATCTGTTAATTATTACACATCGCATCAGTGTTGAACACTGAACGCATATGCACAATGCACATGCTGACTTCCGTAGGTACATTTTTGTGACCTAAATATCTGCCGGATGCGCCGGTGATGCGGGGTGGTTTACTTGTTGAACGTATTATTTTCCTGTCCGTTACCCGCTCCATCGGTTGAATTTATTACAGAGTGAAATGCCTTGCAAGTATTCCCTCGCGTATTATTATTAACAGAAAAAAGCAAAACAGGTGCTTCCTGGTGCTTGCACCCCGAGATAATATACGGGCACGGATAATACGGAGATCGTTATATTCATAGCTACTTCCAGGCTAGAATATATTTCCAGGAAAAAGTGCATGCCTTCATTTGGGTCGTTGGAAAATAAAGACAAATAGGTCAATGGAGCAATGTCTAAATATATAATGAAGAATTTTTAGATGTTTACTTATTAATTTTTTCTAATAATAACTGTCATGAGAAGTAAGTTTAAAACCAAAATCTCCAATGTTGATCAATAGAATACGTAGACAACAATCGACTTAAGATTTTATTTAATTATCTTTTAGAGTGTTGTATTGATTAAATACATCTTGGACCAAATTTATTTGGAACCCTTGGTGTCTTGTTTCAGTAATTTTTTTTCAGTAAAACGTTACTGACATTTAAACATCAATCACAGCTTCTGGAAAATCCGTTCTTAACAGATATTTAAAGTCATTGATTACAGTATTTAGATCTACTTTCCAGATATTTTTATTGTTTAACTATTTTATTTTTATTTTAATTATATATTTTATATATTTTACTCCAACATCCTGTAGCGTTTGCAACTATCATTTGTCCTTACATTCACCTTTGTAACTAACGTGTCTAACGAAGATATATCAAGATAATTATAATATTAAATACTAAGATACAATACGATATAAATAACTTATGTGGATTTTATGTTCAATTTTCAAGATATGTTGTGTTTGATATAGAATTTGACTGATATTACCCTGAAATATTAAATTCCATTAAAACGTTTATTATTATCTTCGCTTTCGCTCGGACTACAATAATATGAAAACGCTGTGTTGGCCAACTTGTAAAGGTCTACCCCTTTGATTTTGGTTGAAAAATAGGGGTTCAGATGTCGAAGTCGTGACAATATAACCGCGGGAGCAATATTCGTTGGTCAATTTTCCACTCGGCGATCTTCACGGGTCGGGACTTAATGCAATGTTTGCTTTCCCTCACATATGAAACCGTTTATAAGCTGAAGTTGCTACTTTTAAATGTTCTTGTAATCTTAGATGCCTACATTTTGCTATGCTTGTTGTTTCACGTTGAATAATAAGAATTGACTTCACCCACATTTAAGCCACAATAAACATAAATACATTTTGATGCAAATACAAATAAAATTCAGTTACACTGAAAATGTAGAAAAGGTCATAAAATTTAACACGGAACAGTAAATAATAAATAATATATAACGGCATATACACATATAATACAGTAATACAATATCAAAATATATAATAATATATGATATATAGTACCATGTGACATGTGAATTATATTCCCTATGAAATAGATATGACGCGTTGACGCGTTTTCAACATATAATTTGTTGCCTTTTACAAAAAAAAATCGGTTTGCGATTTTTTAGCCGAACAAATCAATTTCAAAAATGTATACATACATCACGTAAGTATGTATATATTTACTATACATTTTTTTGTGAAATAATTATATATGTGACACGTTATACTATCGATCGTTAAAACTGAAAATTACGCGTTATTACCACGTCACGTGTTTAGAAAACTTTCTTAGAACGATTAAATCAATAGCAACCAATACGTATTGCTAGATTTTATGATGAAATTTAATTACTTGGAGAACAACCAAAAATGATCTGACAAAAATCAACAAAACGACTTAATAATATTTTATTACCAAACATTACTCATATTTTCATTGCGACAATCACCCTGTATTTGTTAGAATTCCAGATATTTCAGATAATGCGAAATGCAGAGTCATGTATGAAATATTTCCGATTAATGATTACTCTCGCCTGGAAATATGCCAAATATTATATTCCCGTGCAAAATTGGGTTCATCTCAAGTAGGAATGTCACTCGTAAACATACTCCCATTAACTGAACTATATTTTGATTAATGCTTATACAAATTTTAATGCGATGTTATCTATAACAACTCTAATCGTACCGAGTTTTCGTAATGTTGGTCGCAACAACTAAATAAATAGTAAATTGATTAATGACTGGCACACTTGATAATTTATTTGCCCTAAATAATTTGTTAACGATATAAGAAACTGTGACGTGTGGACAGTTCTGTAGAGTAAATGAAAAATCTCATATTAATTATATTAGTGTCGCAGTGAAAATAGATCTGCGAGTCATTTGAAGAAAAAAAATAACAAATTTTTTGCAGTTAATGTCAACTGAAATTGTTAGCAGCAATATCAGAGAGAGAATATTAGAAATTATTGGACTAATTGACCATTGCCAATTTGATTTTTGGTCGTTTCCGTGGATTTTTTTTGTTTGTTTCCTTTAATATAACTAATTTTCCGAAGAAATTTCAAAAGAATATTAAGATATTGATGATTTGATATCTTCATTTCACTCGCGTGCAAATCATAGTATTCGTAATTTCTTGCAAACAATTTTATAGTTATTATTATTACACCCAATTATGTAGATCAAACGCAGAACTGTGGCTCTCTGACAAGTCTCTCTGGTACGCGCGCCATGCCCAAATGGCGCTCGTGCCGATACCGATTTCACATGAATTTAGTCCCAAAATTAACGTGCTGCGCTAAGTCCATTTTTATTATTTCATTTATATTTATTATTTTTTTTAATTGAATAAGGTATGGAATTCCAAAACTTTGCGGTGTGAAATTCGGTATTTTCGTACAAATGGATGTTTCATTGAAATTCTGAAGTGCTAGGAGAACGCATGACCTTGAAAATTTTCAAACTTTTCGCCTACGGCGCTATTAAAGTCTCACGCGGCAGATCTCAATCATGGTTCGGGCTCACTACGACCGCGAAATTGGGAACAGTTATTGATAACAATATTAAAAACATTCTCTGTAAGCGAATCTATGAACCACAGCTTACTTTTCGAATTATATATTTTTTTAAATAATCCGGCACCCTACGACCCCTGAATCCCTTTGTAAGTCGATGAAATTTGGCGCAGTTATTGATACCAATATTAAAAACATTTCCTGAAAGCGAATTTATGGGCCGCAGCTTACTTTCCGAGTAATAATTTTTTAAATATTCCGGGCACTCTACGACCACCAGAATCCCTTTGCAAGTAGATGAAATTTGGCACAGTTATTGATAACAATATTAAAAACATTCCCTGAAAGCGAATTTATGGGCTGAGGCTTACTTTCCGAGTTATAATTTTTTTAAACGTTTCGGGCTCCCTGCGACCCCTGAATAACTTTGCAAGTCGTTGAAACTTGGCACAGTTATTGATAACAATATTAAAAACATGGAATTTATGGGCCGAGACTTACCTTCCGAGTTATAATTTTTTTTATTATTTTGGGCATCCTATGACCGCTTGACATTTTATTTTGGAAAATTGCGCCAACGTGGAATCTGTATGCGGGCGGCCAACACTCTAGGAACGGCCCTGACTAAAATATCACCAAGTAACTGTAATTTCACATGTATTAAATCGATCACATATACCAATCCCGAGTATTAATACTAATTAAGAAAATTTACGGCTCGAATTACCATAAAACCCATGATATTATCTCGGGGTTCCTCGTCAGCTGTAATTTCACGTCTAATGCTATCGAACTGCCTAATAATCCAGTGATAAAGTCCTATGTACTGTTAAACAAGTTAATTCAACAATTTCAGAGTAATCCGCGAACTGGGGAGATAAGGAGGGCGGTTTTGCAAGAATTACCATTGTGATGTACTTTAGGGCGGTTGTAGACGGTAAGTGTTAATTACATGTGCACATCTATCTGTCTTTAAACTATTTCGTCGCGTCTACAATCTTGGAATTTATGATAATTACTTACGTAATTTTGTAATGACCGATAAACATTTTAAGACTCAAATAGTCTAGGGTTAGGAGGTATATATGGAGACAACTAATGTAGAAACTTTTAAACAGAGAATACTACAGAAACCGGAGTAAATATCCACTTGAATTATTAGTCATACACTACTAGTCATACACTACTATGACTTAAAATAAAATAAATTAAATATGCACCATCGCTTAAGACATCAAAATGCTATTACCGCTGTAAGAAGTTTGTAATATTGCGAAAAACATTATCATTATAGCAATTATACATTATTACAGCAATTATCGATATATTATCTTGATCATACATGATTTTTTTAAACGGCCCCAGCCGTGGGAGGGATATGCCCCTTAATACTATCCGATGTTAGCGGAATTCATCATTTATATTTAAAAGGTTTTAGGCTGGATTTCCATTTATGAATATTAAAATAATACGTAACGTTCACCGACCCTTGTACCCACATATCGCATATATCCCTTAGACCAGCGAAACATGTGTACTCGTAATACCTACACATGAATTTATATTTTCACACGAGCAGCTTAGGAATTTATTCCCGTTAGGTTGGTGCTTTCACGACAAAATATTTAAGCGGAAATTAAAATGTGGGGTCTCCCATTCGCTGGCTTAATATCCCACCAATTACCCTCCAAATAAAGCTGAATATCTAATACAACCTCATGTTATATAATATCTTTTATAATATTTATTTATTTAGCAATACACTACCCAACATAAATTTCAATTACTGGCTAGCAGATATAAGTAGGTACAGTTGCGGTCAATAAAAACTAGGCCAATGCTTATCATAGATTTCTGTGAAAATTTAGTTGTGTGTAATGTGTTTGTCTATTTGTTTTAGTAATATGCATCCTAGATTAGGTATTATGCATTTAATATGTGACATTTCTATTGGCCTCAAAAGGCCGCAAAAATGTAATTTTCAGTAAAAAGTGGAGATACTCATTTCTGGTTTCACTGATATGTCATAAAAAAAACAAACAGTATGTTCTTATTCAGAGTGTATAACCTAAGTACTTTGATGAAAACATTAACTCGCCGTACTGGAAAATCCGGTTTTACGAGATATATCCATTTTCCCCGCGCATCCGCCTAAATTGGGTTATACGAAAAAGATTCGTTGAGGTCGATCTTTCTCTGAAAAAGCCGTGTTGATATTCAGTAATGCGATGTTTTTCATAAGAAAATGGTGGTTCATACAACAAGATTTCAAAAGTTTTTTTTGAGAAATTATTGACAATTTTCAATATTATTCTTGTCGCCTATTTATATACCTATAGGCATTATTTTAGAACACTTCAAAGAATCGGGAAATACATTTAATTTAACAGCCAAATTAAATAAAAATATAAGTGGACTAGCGAATACAGTGGCACAATCGTGTAAAATAAATGCTGGAATTTTATGAGGGTCTTGTGTACTTCCGTCAGAAAGTAGTTGACCTCTTACTCTGTAAACTCATCTATTTGGGAAAAATTATTATTTGCGACTTCCAGATAGTCGTTGGTTTAAAAATTAGGGGTGATGTAATAACCTGAAAAATATTCAGCATAAGTATTCACCAAATTCTTAAAAAGTTGCCTATTTAATGATTATATTATCCTTATAATACATATCAGTCGGTAAATTATTACTTGTTTTCTTACTGGTAATGAACTGCCAAAACTTACTTACTTACTTTTATATTTTTTTTCTATGTTACAACAATATTTTCTATATTCTACTTGAATCAATTCTTAATTTAAACTCCACAAGAGCTAGGAGATCATTGAAGTATCTCTGAATTATCTTTAATATACCTAGTGTGGTACCATACCTTTAATATACCCATGTCTGTATTTTTTTAAATTTAGACATACCTGAATTGAAGATTTTAAACTCTGATTTAGAACTTTGTCGTGAGAAATAATGCTCGGTTAAATTTAGGAACCGCGAACATATTTATAGCACTTTTATAATCCGAATGACAAATTCACTTCTCAGTTTAAAATAAATGGCCATGACTCGACATTCGTTATGGGCGAGCACGGAAAATAAGAATTTTATACAAACTGACAATCCCGCTTCTCATGAAACTAGAAAATTTCCCTGCGGGAAATTTTATAAATTCTTCAGGGATGGTTGAAGCTTATACCCCCTATTGCACAGTAATGTAGGAAACAATTAGGTACTGAGGTATTAGCTCTACCCAAAACAAGCTCTCAAACGTCGCGTCGAAGAGATCGTATTGATTTCGGCCTTCAGTCAAGTTCCTTTGAAAGTAACTATTGAAAGTACACATGTAGCATAGGCACGAAATGAACAAATGAAAATATAATGAAGCAATTACACGATACTTAAGACCTATCTACACTATAGGCGGCCATATAGAAATTAGTAAATTCATTAACTTTCGAATTTGAAGCTCAATACTTATCGTGATGAGACTATTGTTGGCAAGTAGCTTTAAAATTAAAGTTTACACTGTGGAAAGTTAACCACTTGTGTATAACAATTAGTACATGTTTTTACAAAAAATATATTTTACCAAATCAAAGTGACCTGTTATGCAAAAATAAACAATTATTTCCCATAAAAGTTTCCCATAATAATCCAGTACTTGGATTATTACAGGATTTTTTTTTCAAGTTGATGAATATTTTAAAAGTTATCCCCAGTCGAAGAAGAGGGATAACTTTTTCGAAATATTCGTGAACGAGGAAAAAATTGCGATTATTAATTCAAGCACGTGGTGGATTCTGCAAGAAAATTTCACACCTAAAAAAATTTAAAAGTAAAGTCTTATTTGACAATAAGATTATTTAGAAGCATGAAAAGGAAGTGTTAGGTGGCCACGAATGTTTATTGTAAATGAAAAATTACATCACGTTAAATTTTCTCATTCTGTAAGGTCGAGTGATAAGTAAATATAATACGTTTTGGATAAGAAAATCAAGAGAATATCTGAAAAGCAATTGAAAATTTAGTGCCACAAAATACAAAGACGTGTAAAGAGTTTGTGGGGAGACAATTTTTGTAATATTGTTATGTAAAATCTTATGATATTAACAATCCATCTATTTCGATTCAAGCACAGAGTCAAATTTTCTATGACTATGCGTTATACATGAAGAAAAAGTGCTCAGATAAGATAAGGAGGGTGTAGTGAAAGTTATGTGGAATGGCACAGCAAAACAGTTAAAAGATATAATTTTGATTAATTATAATATTAAATTTGATCCATTTTCCGATACCGAATTTGCACCTGAGAGAGCAGCGTGTGAGGCAATGCATAGAAAAATACAGAGGGATCCTTTAAAACGAAAATAAAGTTCGCTGGCATTAACCAACGAAGAATTTATTAAAATTATAGAAACTTGCGATGAAGATTCTCCAATCACTCAAAGAATCACAAGAAGAAATCAAAGTGACATTGAACAATTCGTGTTTAGCACCCCCAAAAAAACAGTATAATATAGGCCACTGAAAAATTCTGCTCCATTTTTGCCCTGCACTATATGACTCAGTTACAACTCATATATTACAACTCATATATGGCTCCAACAGCAATGCGAAAAATATAAATAAAATAAAATATTGCTGTATATCAGTTGCACATATTTATCTTCCGCTTGCCCTACTTCTCTGAAATACAGCTTTTAAATTGCAGGGTCGTTACCGGTGCAAAAATAAATCCGGAGTTGACAAATCGAGTCCAATATAATTCAATTCTCCGAGCTAGCGCATCCCTTGCGGTGTTGGCCCGATTCACGGCGGTTCAGAATAAGTCTGATTACCAGATTGTAGTGGTGGATATCAATTTACGTAATTACCGCAGCCGCCCTGAGACGCAGCTAATGACTTTACCGACATTGTGGATGAACTGAAGGAAGCCGTATATAAAAGTAGACCGGATTGAATGTTAGGCTTTGGCTTTTGGCAACATTGAAACATCATGCAATATCTAAATGTTATAAACAATTAGTAGGGGTGTCAGAGGTTTTGATTTGGACTTTGGACGGACTCTTGAAATGGGTCTTGAATGAAAGATATTAACGTATTTACGGGTCTATCCCCATCCACATCCGTTAAATGAATCAGTCGTTTATATTTAAATTTTTGACAGCCCGTTATGTTAAAATATAGAAAGTGGTATTCAGAGAGGGCACTTTGACGGATCTGTTCAAATTCCTCATAAATAACGACTCTTTATATATATATATATACTTTATATATATATATATATATATATATATATATACTCTTTATATATATATATATATATATATATATATGTTGGAGAATATAGCAATAGACAATAGAAATTCGGTACAATATCGCAATAGACAATGCAAATTCGATGTAGTTATATCTACAAATTATCTGTGATTTTACGCATATGTTCAATGTCTATGAAGAGCAGCATCTTTTATCTATAGAAGAGCAGACTTAAATTAAAAGTTCGTATTATTTTGGTTGAAAGTTTTTTTGCCTTTTCCAATCTGTTCATAGGTAGATAACAAAGTTAAAGGGGGATGAATTTCTGGTGCCTCCCCCTGGAGGTACTTAGAATAATTACTATTTTTTCTGATTATTAGTAGGTATGTACCTATCCTTAAATATTTATATGTATAATATATTTGGTGTTAATTATTTTTAGAAACGTGGGTTTGCTTCCTAATATAAAAGACTTACTTGTGACTATACTGATAATTAATGGTGATTTCATATATAAAATATAATGATAAAGTACCGTTAACCGTATATATATATATATATATATATATATATATATATATATATATATATATATATATATATATATATATATAGTTTGCAAAAATTTCCTGAAAATAACATGCGTTTTGATGAAATGCGTTATGATGATAATAATTGGTATTGCAGACAGATCAATAAAACTAACGTCTGTCATTTTTAGAAAAGAATGCACAGAAAAAGCAAAAAATGTTTTAGTAAATAATAACTATCCTTTTTCTCTAACCAACAAAATTTTCAAAAACAAAATTCACAAATATAAATTTAAAATATTTCAAACATTTTAAAAACATATGATATTCACACAGCCTACAAAAATACAAACAACTTAAAATTCCCTTACACAACATTAAAAGACAAAAATCCACTTGAAAAAACTACACACTGTATATATGAAATTCCATGTCAACAATGTGATGATGTCTACCTTGGTCAAACAATGCAACTTCTTGAAGAAGGTTTAAAAGGTCACACACTTTCAGATAGTATTACAGCTCTAAAAAAACATTCTAATGAAACAGGTCATCAATTTAACTACGAAAATACTAAGGTTATTAATGAAGAACAAAATTATAAAACATGGCTAATTATGGAATCAATTTATATTCAAAAAAATCCTAATGCATATAATAACAAAAATGATATATAATATATTTCTACAATCTACAATTTGTTAATATAGAAATATTAAATAAATTAACAAAAAACAATCTCTATATATATTTATATATAAACTTATATACGTACATACATACCGACTTACTAGCAATAATAAAATGTAAAATAGCCTAAGTTCGTGGGGTTTCTTGACTGTTTTTCCCTATGATATTAATCGAACAGTCTAGTAACCTGAAAAATGTATTAAAATTGTAATTTTTGCCTATGTCAAATATGTCATAAATAAAATACTCTTTTTAAAAAGGCCGAAAAAAGGGACCGAAACGTTAAGTAATATAATCCAGTCGTTTTCTTGTTACCATCCCAAGATAACCTCCAAAAATAACCCTCCAAAAATAAATAAATATAGCAATGAAATAAGAAGATTTTATATTCTAAGCAACTGTCAATATGCAGAAATTGTTGCAGTACGTAATCCAGTGTTATATTTCATAATACCGGATTAAAAAGTGACATTTGCATTCGAAAAATGTTTTTATTTCAGGAAACGGGCAACATAGACCTGACTACGATAGACTTCTAAAGAAAACTTCCCAACACAAGCCGAAAGCAAACGTGATGTCACGTAGAAAGTTTCTGAAAGGCAATGGGAAAGACAACTCTGAGAAAGCTGCTTAAAATGAAATGCAAATAGTTTTCGTTAGAAAGTTATAGCTTCGACATTCCTCTGTCAAGTCGTACAAGTTAATTATCTGAGTATATTTTTACTGTTTCAAATCCCCGTCGTGTGGATGGAAGCACTTAGGGTTAAAATAAGCCAGAGGATTTTTGTTGTATTTTTAACTGTGCTATTTCTACCGAGAAATTTGTTACATACTGGTATTGGGATCGGAAATTATCCCATCAGCGCACATTAAAAATGTAAAGTCACCTTTCCTATGTAATTGGACCCCTCCAACAAAAAATACCATACCTAAATTTATCCTCTTTTCCAACAAATAGAAATGATAGCAAAAATCATTCGCGACAAGGAAAAGATAATTTGGAGATTGAGACTTTCTTTTTGATTGACGCGAAAAAAAAATATAAACTGGACTCGGCGTCATTTTTCCCTACAAGGAAAATCTAAACTGGAATACTGCAATTATTACAGGTTCCTCTGCAAAAAACTCAAGGGATGAAAAATGATGTATAAGGGGACGTGTAATCTCTCCCAAAGAAATGAAATTGATACAATGTATACTGGGTTTGCGCAAGTTGTTCTTTTCACAACTGTCTATTGCAAAAGAGCGATGCCATGTATCCTTTTCCATGTATGAATCACGAAAAAATCGTAGTCCAGCTAAACATATCGTGTGTATATAATTATAATGTATATAAATCAAGCTCAACTAAAAAGTACTGGTGTTCCCCAGGGGATTGTCTTGGGGCCACTATTATTCTTGATATTTATAAACGATATTGTCAGAATTGAGTTAGGTTCTACGCTCTTTAATCTACACCTTTTAGTCTAACTTTAAAAGAAATATATTTTCTATATAATTAGAAACCAAGTATTTCTATCATTGCTGGTTGAACGTAAGAAATGCTGAAATGCAGGCAGGATTTATCAAGTTACCGGTGACGGAAAGCTAGTGACAGACATTATTTTTTTAACCGGTCACCTTCGGAAATAATGGAGATAGGGGATCAATTTTACTCCACTAAACGGACCTCATAAAAAATATGAATAATCCATTCAGCTCTCAATTGTGCTATTAGGAGAAGGTAAGTATGAGCGAATGCAAAACTGACATTCAAATTCAAATATATCTCCGATTTCCTTACGCATAAATGACGCTCGTCTCTCTGTAGAATTAATGGGATGCTTTCCATTCAGAATATAAACTATTGTTAAAGAACGTGAATAATTTAGAAACAATTTCTACTTGCCAAGAAATTAAGAAAATGTTTAGCAGATTATCAAGTACTACAAAACAAGTAAAACAATAAAGTTTCAGAAAAAAGAGTTTCAGAGAAAGAGTTATCGTTGTAATCGTTGAACGCATTGCCCCATAACGTCCATAAACTGACGCACGCGAGCGCTTATGACAAAGATTATCCGAGTCAGGTATCGTTCAATCTGGGGAAGCGGTTCTCCGATTATCGTGACTACAACATATAGGTATGCACGCACATCATCGCAAAAATAGTACAATTCTTTAAAACATCGAGGTTACAATATTGTGGTTCCATTATGCTGTAAAACAAATAAGTACCGCGTTACATTGCCACCCATCATAGTCACATCTGCTCTCAGCTCTCGTAAAAATATATGGGTTACTAGTGCTGAGATTATACGTATTATATTTGATTGTGCGAGGGATATTTTGGCAAAGTACAAATAAACCAAGCAATCATAAATTATGAAACTCCCTATAATTTTTATGATAATTTATTTCAGTATCACTTTATTTATCTAAAATGTAATTTATAGCCACGCATATTTGCTGAATAATTCTACGTTTTTAACGCGAGTTTAATTCAACAATACGCCTCTGTTACTCTTACGTGTCGTACTATAATACGATTTTAAATTGTTCAGTTCCAACCGTGAAGCAAACGTAATCTTCTTTATTATTTACACGTGAGATCTATTTGTAAAAAAGAATTACATTTCGAGCTACAAACTTATGGAATAGATTTAACAAAATAAATTGTTTTATAAGTGAAATATCTTGATTCGCTAATTACTTCATAACATAATCCTTACATTCTCCCCACCATAACTCGTACGTGAAAATTAATTCCCCGTAGTGAATTTTAATATGACATTCCAATACATTATCCATTTTTAGGTTCCGATCAACCATATTCACAAGATCCTTTACCTACGATGGTTGCTCTATTTTATACTTGACCATGATTTAAAGACATTCAAATGCAGAAATTCCCAAAAAAGACCTTCCGAAAAAAGAGTTAAATATTTTTTAATTACAACACAATTACAATATAACTTCTTACTTTAATATCTGTTTGTTTTATAACATTTCATTTCAATTATTTCAATAATTCCTCATTTTTACCATTCTATTTTCGTATTTTTAGTATACATTATGCACTAGGGTTAAGCAAGAAGCTTTAGGCTAGACCTCGGCCTTTAGATAAGTAAATGTATGTAAATTGTAGGTACAAAAATACCTTTAATATTATTATTATTATTAATGTTATTATATTTGTTCACCATGGTGTATGCCGAAGTGATTGACTATGACTGCATTGCACCAAAACAAAGAAGATGGTAAATATCCAATATCAAGGCAAAAATATCTGCCTTTGGTTACATTTGCAAAACTTGTTTTATTCGCGTAGCCAATAGGAATGGATAATCTCGTACCACGTGTATCGTGCTCAAATGTGCCGGCATGTTATTTTGTTTATTATAGTAGTTTTTATTTTTACTGCATGTTTATTTCAATAAAGAATATTCTTTTGTAAACTGGCCATATATGTTGTTGCAAAACTTGCCTATCCATGTTAACACTGGATAGGGCTGGAACTTTTGATTTAATGATAACACTCGAAGTAGTTTCCAGAAACACCAAAACTTCTTTTGAGTTTTCTTCTGTTTCTTCTTCAGAGCTGATACTGTGCTTCTAAATTGACCAACCCATTTTAAAATTGTTTTTCTACACGGAGGATTCCAATTAAATTTTATGCGAAAGTGACGTTGAGTAACGACAATAGACTCGTTATTTTTAATGAAATTTTCAACCATAGTAGCGTGATGATTCATTATTCTAAACCGGTAGTACGTTACTGTCAATTTGATAATTATCACAATTTTAAACCTCTATGGTTATAAGTTATAACAATTATCAATCTCGTGGTTACGTTTCAAAAAAATAGTAGTATACAAAATGTAACTTTACATAGTTATTTTTTGACTTGAACTTGGTCACACTTTGGTATAACCTGTATTTTTTTTGCAAAAAAAAATTTCTGTCGAATTACACTTAAAACTTACCAATAGGTTTTTCAGAGGCAAAATTATTAGACTTCAAAATGTGACACGAAATTGTGAATAACCTCAACGTTTTAAACCTTAGAAAACTTGTCCAGTTGCATCTGTTGTCGCTTTTGTGGTCATAACAAAATTTTTTCCCTCATTATATCACCAAAAAAAATCACGAAAAAATTATACATATATTATAATATACCTATGCAAAGATATTATGTAAGTACATAGATAGCCACCTCGGTGTTAAAATCTATTACTCATAATTGACTGCAAGCTCAGCTAACAAATATTATACAGCTGTGAAACCTATTTCGATATGTACGAGTCTATACATCAACTATTTATATCACTAAATTACACCGTAATTCAGTAACTTTCCGCTAAAATACTCCGTGAGTTAATTACCGGCAATCGATCGATTTTTAACCCCTTCTCAAAAAATGAGCGTCAATTAATATTCTCACAGCCGCAGAAAATCTCCCATGCGATTCCCGTTATCGGAGCCGACCTCTAATACCGCTTTAAAAATACACTTCTAATATTTTATCATTTCCCCATTTATTTTACGCAGTCGATAGAGCCGTATGCTGGTATTTTATTCTACCCCTCTTTCATTCAAGAGCCTAGTCGTGATAAATGGCAGTTCTAATGTGTATTTATTTCACTATTTCCCTTGAATTGTAAGTAGAAACAGGGATACTCATTCAAGATTTAGCAAAAGTTTTTGTAGGTTGTTTATTAGCAATGCCCAAATCCAGCGGTTATTTGGAGATACGTAATTCTGCGTCGATAAACAAATACTATGGTATTTTTCAGGAGTTATCAATAGTTTTTTAGGGTGCCGATATTTACATATCGAATTTATTTTTTCGATGTTATCGGTTGACATCGACGTTTTTCGTTTTCATCGATAATTAACTTTATTATATCGTCGATACGGTCAACACCAAGTACTTCAATCCAATACAATAATGTTATTTTTATAGCTGCCTCCTATATGATCGATAGCGGCACCAGAATGAAGCGGGCGCAATTTGACTGTATTGAAATGTTTAGCTGAAGATAGATAGCGTCGTAGACAGCCACGAACGCATAAATGTAAAGCTAGAGCAGAACGTGACGGTGCTCGTAGAAGAAAATGAAAACATGAATTAAGTAGGCCTGCTCTCGTAGAAACCCCATCTATTGTAAAATATAGACAACGTTTATTGTGATGTCAAAACCGATTATTTAATAATTTGTAAATGACTATAAATTAAAGTAAAAACGTGTATTTAATAAAACCAGAAACTATTTAATAGCAGTATTAGAAAGGAAAAATATATGATAATCACTAAATTTCATCATCATCGTCGTCATTATCATCATCTTCAGATCTTGAACCCAAACTAATAATTAACGATTCAACCTCATCGTAACGTACTTCAAGTTACCAATATTGTAATTTCTGTTGCAGTTTCTCCATTATTTGTTTAACCCATTTCCCATTTGTTTAACCCATTATTTGTTTAACCCATTCCATGTTTAACCCATGTGTAAAAAACTTCGACATCATTTTTGGGAAATTAATATCTCTTACTAAAATTGTCTTTGCATCCAGGCTCTACACATTTTCTTAACGGTCTTAACGACTATATTCCATTATTTTTAAACAGGGACTCACCTCTAGGCTTTAATTCACTTTAATTCAGTCAAATTCAACAAGAAAAGGGGGGTGAGTTTGCAGCTAATTTGTCTGATGTAAAAGTTAATACTTCCGTTTTGTGTTGCATTCAGTTTTAACTAATTAGCTGCAAACCAGTTTTAGGCAAACTTGAGACTATCCATGCTCATATTGACAGAACTCAGAGTTAGCAAAGTTATATCATCTGCAAATAAAATGCAAAAGCTGTTATCAATACTAAGTGATAAATCATTAATATAGAGCAGGAAAAGTATCGGTCCCAACACCGAGCCCTGTGTGAGACATACTGCCGCCTATTTATCAGATCACACAGATTAGCATGTATTTGGGTCCTGTTAAGACCCTCAACCACTTCATCCAAAACCACTAATAAAGCTCTAATGTTGGTGAACCCTTCCTGAAACCGAATTGAGATGGCGAAAGGATTGATTTACTCTCGAATAAGATAGTAATCTCTATTTTAAAATACTCTCTGATATAGGCCCAAAAGTTGTGAATCATATCCCCTTTTTTAAGAATGGGTGAAATCTTACTTGCCTTTAGCAAATGCCCTCTTCTACAAAGATATTGAAAAGTTCTGCCAGACTAATAAGGACCTTCATGGCTGATTTTAGTATACGGCTGTTAAGTCCATAATAGTCTAGACAATTGGAGTTCCTTAAATTTAGAATGGATTGACGTACATCAGACTCTAGTATTCCAGACATAAAAAACGATGAGAATGGTTTAGGATGATTGCTTAAGAATGAAATAGGATCATGGTTATTTGAGTCAATTGGCCTAAGAATAGTGTGAGAAACAATAGAAACAATGGTTGATTCATCAGGATATATGGCCGAAATATTCACTGCGTCCTTTCTTTGCGAACTAATAATACTCCATATGGTCTTGGACTTCTCAGATATTGTCAGAATTATAAATAGAAACAGAATAAATAGAAAAAAATTTATTCTAAAACTAGCACAAACGGAAACATGTTGTTTCCGTCCACGCTTTTGGTTTAATGTTACCAAAATAACACGAGGTATACCTCCAAGCTTCATCACTTATAGATCCTGTACATAGTCCAAGCAATAGATACATTTTAATTTCTAAAAGGTCATAGAGAGATATATTTTTTACATGGGCCCTTATTGTGTATTGTAGACCTAGTTTTTGTACCTGTAGATGTGGTGTTACAACTGAGTAAAATTAAATGTTTCACGGTTCTTTATGTTCACTATCGCCCATTTAACAGTTTATTTATGGAAATAAATATTGCAAAAATAGGTTAATCCTTATTGAATTTGCTTACCAATGAAAATAATTATATTAATAGTTATAAACGAAATCAAATAACAGTTTTTACAAATGTATGTTTAAAGAATAGGTTGAAAGAACACACAAGTACATAAAACGCATTAATAATCCTTTATTTTGTATAAACAAAACAGCAATCAGCTGATCTGATCGCAGCTCCACCAAATATACCATGGTAGTTTTATTCCCAAATTGACTGGACTAACTAATAGTAATAATTTTAATTTATGAACTGTAACAAACCAGAAAGTAATTTGATTTTATTGAGGACCTTTTGAATAATTTGTATTAACAACGCACTGGAATAATTAAATATTAAAATGTAGGTACTTTCGCGCTAAGCCTCTAACTTTCTATCATTTATTTATCTTACGCAGACGGGTAAAAACCGGCTGGCCAAACAAGACTACGCACTCGTGCATTAGCAAGGTCCTGTAACACGTGAAACTATGAACGAACCACAAATGCTGTTTACACGATCCAATCAATTAATAGTTATTTTTAACACGCTGGTCTTCAATATGAGATATATTAAAAATAAATCATTTGCTATTCAAACTGCGGGCGTTTACGGAATTTTATGAGTCTAGCACTAAACGCAATAGTGGAGGAAACGATATTCAGCACGCTTGACCTTGAACTGCTGGGGTATATATTGGATAGTATAGAAAACTTCATGAGAGGTATCTTTATCTTGCCCAGCAATAGTTGAGTTGACACTATAGAGCTTCCGTTTGATATGCAAACTAATGGCATACGGTGCTCAGTGTCGCGCGCAATTATCCTAATATAGGAAATAAAATAAAAAACAATAATGTTAACTTAATTTAATTTATAATATATCAAAAACAAATTGCAAATGGATGCGAACTGCAAGTGTGTTTGTTTTTATGCATCTGTTGGTATCGCGCGCTGTATTAACGGATATTTTTTGTTTTCGCCTCAGTGGCAGTTGTAGGTGTTCGATGAGTTATTGTGTCCTTGACCGTATTAGGTATGTGTTTACAACGCGACATCGATTTTGTTATTTTGATGAAATATGGGTAACTGAAGGATACGGTGTGTCAAAAGTGTGGCAAGATAAGAATGTCAGCTCTCGTCAGGAATTTATGAAAGGATGGTCTAGAGGCTTGAAGATACCCAATGGAAAAGGACGTCCTTTAATAATAGTGCATATTGGTAGTTAATGTGGTTTTGTAAATGACGGTCTTTTAACCTTCGAATCCAAGAAAACAGGCGATTACCATGAAGACATGAATTCCACTGTTTTCGGGGATTGGTTCAAAGGAATTCTGGACAAATTACAACCTGGATCTGTTATAGTGATGGATAAAACTAAATATTTTTTTGGCTTAAAGTTTTGCACATATATGAATATGACATATTAAGACATCTTTTGAAGTCACTTTACCTTGGTTGCGCATGATGATACGCCACTGAGCAGTAAAGCCAGATCGCCGGCTTGGTCATGCAGGTATCTTCTAAGTAAGCGAGAAGGGAAATGAGATTTATATGAGTTGAAGAGAGATAGCGACCTATTAAGCCGCTGTTGTCCACATTGTAAAATTAATGACACTCTTCTTCCGATTTCATGGATAAATCTTATTCAACTGTATTGCAATTCATCAACTCTGCTTTATAACAGGATGGTATATATTACAAATTTCGTTGATTCTAAACATCGTAAATTAATTTTATGATCGGCAAAAAATTCCAACGTTTGACTAGAGTATAGGTTCTACTCCAGTTGGACCCCACGAGAGGAACGAACTGCATCTAGTAAGTCGTAAATGTTTCACATTTCTTAATTAGCTCATAGCTATCATCTGTCGCCCGATGATGCGCGTTTTATTTAGTTCAGTCGACAGACCCCGAAGTAAAGCAAATTTACACTTATGTAAACGAATGTTATATCTCTATGTAATTCTAAAATTATTTAAAATCTAATATGCCAAATATTGCATTATTTTATAATATAAATTTGAGAAAATATTCACATCAACAATAATTGATTTTCAAGTTTCAATAAGATTTTAAAATTACACAAAAAATTAGACGAAGACAAAATTAAACGATTCAGCTTATTTTGAACTTACTCTGAGGTCCGTGATTTTCATGCTCTAATATATTTTTATCAAAGCCAAAGTAAAATAGTAATAAGAAACCCACAAGTGTTTCTATCTATATCCATATAAACCCAGATATTTCAAAATTATTGTTCGTAACAGTAGGAGATCCGCCTCAATGTTACTACCTTCATAGAGTATTAAATCGAAATCAAATTTTTATATACAATTATAAAAGAGGGCCATATCTTTTGGCCGGGTTGAATGATAATTTTTCTACCTGGGAATTCGCCGTACGACCCCTTTGATGTAATTATGAATCATATGATTTTTTTCTAAAATCGACCTAAATGGACCAAAAAACATCAAAATCACAATTTGATTTGAACTGGGGAATCGATATTCGATAAATTTTCCGTTTGTAAAACGAAGCCTACAACATTTTCCTTATAACCATTCGTCAGAGCCAAAAAAATGTTAAGCTAAGTTATTTTTTTTAAATTAATTTTTTATATATGTGACCTGCTAACTTCATATGAGGTTAGTAGGGCACCCGATATAAAAAAATAAAGAACGTCAAATTTTTTTTTCGCGGTTAATTAACGGCTAGAAAACGGCAAATGTTTATGCCATAGCGAGATCGATTTGCAAAAGATTTTATGAACATAAAATAAAAACTATAGCGTTAATACTTTCAATAGAAATCGAGATATCGCAAAAAAACATAACACGCCCTTAAAGGGGGGTAAAAAGGTAGATGTTGGAAAATGGTGGTGTCTCGAATTTAAGCTGTTCTCATCCCCCCTGTGAGGGTACATGAAAAAAGTCGGTCATGATGTAAAGTTGTAGCCACTGAGTGGACTAAATAGCTATTAAAACTTAATGTATCACAACAAAAGAACGGGGAAGCCTACTTAAACTTTCTCAAAGACAAGCTAAAGTTTAACAGGGCAAAGTTATTAGGTATATATAATTATTATTAAACTCACCTGTATTGTATCTCTTGCACGCAGCGTAGAAGGCCATGAATAATAAAACCCATGAAAGTTACAGGATGGTTACAGGAAAAACCTGGCAAATTGTCTTACAACATAGCATTACCCAACATTCTAACGACGGATTAACGAGTTTACTTTAAAAATATTTAAAACTATAAATTGTACAGATTATCACATTATTAAATATTCGTAATTCCAGAGGCTTTCTAGAGGCTAAACACCGACGTAGAATATACTACCCCGTTTTCCATTATTTAGGTATCAAGATTTGACATAATAACAGATTATATTCCCTGAGCGCCTAAATATACAGGGCGTTTCTAAATTGATGCGAAATATCTTAAAAGGTGAATTTTCAACAATAATTGAGGGGATTTCTTAGGGCCAATAGCACCTCAGGGAATTTATTTGAAAGATGTTATTTTTTTTTATTTTTTAAGAGCATAACTATTAATTTTGTGAGAAAAACATAAACATTTCTAAATTCTTCCATAGTGCAGAAAATAAATAGAAACAATTTTTTAACCCCAAATTTAGAGGGCTGTATATTGGAGGGGAAGGGGTTTC
>CAXKVY010012686.1:0-27828 GCA_964058915.1 Tetropium fuscum | reverse complement strand
CAGAACTCCGAGATATTAGTTGTCGTTTTCAAATAGTCAAACAGTAAATCAGAATAGGACTTGTAAAATATTTCACCGAACTTAAACGATTTTATGATCAAAACATTTTGCTGATACTTTAACCTATAAAGTGAAATGAAATTACTCGTACCAATACTTATTATAGATTATATTATACATAATATATTATAGTTTAACGCTTTTCTTTCCATCAATTAAGATCCGAACAATAGAGTTGACCGGAACCAGTAAATAGGAAAGACAAGTGAGTTATCCCTTAAAACAGAGAATAAGTGATATCCAAGACCGCGTAGTACCTGTAGCATAGACTGCGAAGGAAGTACCCTTACCGGTGGCATCTGAAACAGTGTCACCGCGCAGTAAATTAAGGGTCCAACCCTTCCGGTGGCACTCTATGATTGCTTTATAATTTATATCAAAATGTACCTGTAGCATAGACTGCCAATGAAGCACCCTTACCGGAGGCATCTGGAGCAGTCTCCTCAAGCAATCAATTAAGGATGCAACCCTTTCGGTGCCAGTATGATTTATTTATCATTTGTATGAGAAAAGTACCTGTAGTATAAACTGCGAAGGTCGCACCCTTACCGGTGGCATCTGAAACAGTCTCCCCGAGTCATCAATTAAGGGTGCAACATTTTTTAACTACTTTTATTGTTGCTTTCTTCCCACGCACGCACGGTAGAAATAATTGCTTGCTTAAAACGACAAACTGTTGCACCCTATATTAACCGCTGTTCTTGCTTTACCCTACATTTCCGCTCATATCTTCGTAATGGCAACGGCTTTATAAACAGGCTGAGGGAGGATATATGTAAATAGATAATATATATGTAGATATATAATACATAACTAGATATTATAACCTATTGACCTTTGGTAAATAGAATAAACTGTTAAACCAATAGAGTTGTCCCATTGTAGTATTCCCTATTCCCTGTAAATCACGTGACCTCTGGACATTTCCGATCTCCAGCTTGAAGCTGTCTAAAGCCCCCATTGTGTCGTCTTTGGGGTAACGTGGTAACTGTACACGGAAAACACAGTTTGGTGCTCGACACATTACCAACGACAGGGAAAGAGCGTCATATAAAGTAAAAGTAAATCGTTAATTTCTCTAAATATCTTCGGTACAATATACTTATGTCGGATGTTAGAAAATGCAACTGTAGAGCTTTTTTTGGCTTTGTTTAATATCCCATTAATGAGGCAAAATACATAAGGAAACCGGAAGTCGATATCTCTTTCAGTTTTTAAATTACCTTCGGCAAAAATAGTAGATAATGTCTTTTTAATTCGTTAAATCAAATTCACTTGCTTCAATATGAATAATAAATCTTGAAATTCTACAAAATTACTTATCTATCTACATTTTATTCTCGTAATTGCTCCTAATAATTAGTGGTTTATTATTTAATTCTTGCATTTGCAAATGCAAGTTACGATCTCGCTTTGTAGGCTACACTTATAATAATATAACTGCATAGTGCATACTGCAAAGTCAGGAATAGGTAACACCGACATTATAACTAAGCTTTCATGCCTTTGTTATTCACTTTTGCTCGAACCTTTTTGCTCGAAGCTTTTAGTTTGTCAGTCTCTGGAAATAAATTTTTTGTCTTTTTTAAACGTTTGTTTCGCTCGACCCGAATCGTAACTGGCGCAATCGGTAAGATGGTCTGAATTAATCAATCGCTGATTATCATGAATTTCAATTATTACATTTCTTTCCAGTTTAGTGAACACAGAGGAACTGAATGAGAAGACCGACAGTAACACAAGGGAAAAGTCACCTTAATTACCAATTACAATCGTTGTAATTACTGGGCAATCAGGCCAGGTAATTAAGAAAAGCCTATCATCGAGATCACGCTGATCACGTCACGAAGAGGGGAATCAATACAGGATATCTAGTAACGCCTAGTCTCTTCACCGACACCCTAGATGTAAGTTAGATTTAAGAAACAAGAAGCCAGCAGTTCAAGAAAGAACAAAGAAAGAAAACCACTCAAGAAAGAAAACCCGGTAACCCCAAATTATTAAAGAGATTTGTAACTTCATCTGAGAATTTATTACGAGCATTTCAAAATAGAACAAACCCTGATGTACCTTATAAATATTTGTTTAATTACTATATTTTATATACTATATTTTCTAAACTAAGAGGATGAGCAGCACACCTAATCTCTCAGAAAAATTCTCGATCAGAAATAAATAATTGGCAATTTATTAAACATATTTTAGTAGCTGATCAAAGCAGCGATTTTTTAATACAAGACCTCTTAAATACAAAAATAAATAGAAACGACAGGCTATTAAACTTTGGTATTAGACTTCAAGACACTACATGACACTATATAAAGCTATGCTTTCAACAATGCGATGCTGATGACAACCATCTTAGCATATTGCAGATAAGTGATTAGAAAAAGTTATAACAGGCGTAGTATATTGTGAATTATAGTTTAAAGTTATAAGCTTCACATGAACTTAGTTGCTTAAACTACCCAAATTAGATTAAATCTCCATATTGTTTAAATCTGATTCCAAATGGTGTCTAGTAGAATAACATCATAATATATTTAATGGCAGCTATGTAAATAAAATGTATGTCAAATATATGTAATACTAACCTCCAGCTTTTAAAATGCCTTCGTCTTCCACTACACCTACAATCCATGGTACGTTATAAAATTCATCCGCCTGTATATATTCGAGGGGGGTTTTCGTAAAGAACGGTTCAGGATTTGCATGTGTCTGATTCTCCAAAACTGTTGTATAAATCGTTAGGGGATCTACTCCAAAAGTCTTAAAATAGAAATGTTTTTATTAGCGAATAAAATTCAGGGATAAAATATGTGACAAATAGAGTCTTGAATGGCAGTTTACATCTCAAATTACCACCTACTAAAATTGTAAATTATAAAAATAACTTATATTCATCGGGGAATTTTATACATTTGTTTTCAATATAAAGGGTCCGCCAATAGGGACGCTCGATCTTTGACAGCTGATGGCGGCCATGTTGTTTGTGGTAGAGTTGGCAAACGTAGTTGTTATTATTCAGTGTATCTTCACAAATCACCATGAACCAATTCAGCCGCGAGCAACATGTGCAAATCGTTAAAACTTATTACGAAAATCATTCATCGGTTCGAGCAACGTTCCGCGCGCTCCGCCAATTTTACGGTGCAATTGATCGTCCTGCTGAGTCGACTATCCGTCGTTTGATTAACAAATTCGAGGCAACCGGTTCGGTGAACAATCAGCCAACACCGACGCGTCGTCGAAACGTCCGATCTGCCCAGAATGTCGCCGCTGTGCGCGATAGTGTGCGTGAAAATCCGCGACAGTCAATTTCACGTCGCGCACAGGAACTCCGCCTTTCGGAAACATCACTTCGCCGAATCTTGCATCTGGATTTGGGCATGCATCCGTACAAGATCCAGCTGACACAAGAGCTCAAAATAAACGACCATAGACAGCGCCGTATCTTCGCTGATTGGGCTTTAGAGCAGTTGGAAGTCGACCCCGATTTTGGTCGCAAAATCATCTTCAGCGATAAAGCACATTTTTGGTTAAATGGGAATGTCAACAAGCAGAATTGCCGTTATTGGGCCGAGAACAATCCACAGGAGGTCCACCAGGTCGCAATGCACCCAGCAAAGGTAACTGTTTGGTGTGGATTTTGGGCCGGAGGCATCATCGGGCCGTATTTCTTCGAGAACGACGATGGTGTGTCCATCACGGTAAACGGCGAACGATACAGATCCATGATAACGAACTTTTTCTGGCATGAAATCGACAATATGGATGTCGAGGATATGTGGTTTCAGCAGGACGGCGCTACGAGCCACACAGCGCGCGCCACAATGGATCTTCTGCACGAGCGCTTCGGAGGAATGGTTATCTCGCGCGGAGGCGACATCAACTGGCCACCGAGATCGTGCGATTTAACCCCACTAGACTATTTCTTGTGGGGTTTTCTTAAATCACAGGTCTACGCAAACTAACCACAAAACACTGATGCCCTCAAAGTCAACATACGCCACGCCATCGATGAAATACAGCCCGATTTGTGCGCCAGAGTCATTGAAAATTGGACTTCTCGTATGCGCGCCACCCAGAGAAGCCGAGGTGGACATTTGACCGATATTATTTTCCGTACATCCGACTATCGATCCGACTATACGAGTCGACTATCCGTCGTTTGATTAACAAATTCGAGGCAACCGGTTCGGTGAACAATCAGCCAACACCGACGCGTCGTCGAAACGTCCGATCTGCCCAGAATGTCGCCGCTGTGCGCGATAGTGTGCGTGAAAATCCGCGACAGTCAATTTCACGTCGCGCACAGGAACTCCGCCTTTCGGAAACATCACTTCGCCGAATCTTGCATCTGGATTTGGGCATGCATCCGTACAAGATCCAGCTGACACAAGAGCTCAAAATAAACGACCATAGACAGCGCCGTATCTTCGCTGATTGGGCTTTAGAGCAGTTGGAAGTCGACCCCGATTTTGGTCGCAAAATCATCTTCAGCGATAAAGCAGATTTTTGGTTAAATGGGAATGTCAACAAGCAGAATTGCCGTTATTGGGCCGAGAACAATCCACAGGAGGTCCACCAGGTCGCAATGCACCCAGCAAAGGTAACTGTTTGGTGTGGATTTTGGGCCGGAGGCATCATCGGGCCGTATTTCTTCGAGAACGACGATGGTGTGTCCATCACGGTAAACGGCGAACGATACAGATCCATGATAACGAACTTTTTCTGGCATGAAATCGACAATATGGATGTCGAGGATATGTGGTTTCAGCAGGACGGCGCTACGAGCCACACAGCGCGCGCCACAATGGATCTTCTGCACGAGCGCTTCGGAGGAATGGTTATCTCGCGCGGAGGCGACATCAACTGGCCACCGAGATCGTGCGATTTAACCCCACTAGACTATTTCTTGTGGGGTTTTCTTAAATCACAGGTCTACGCAAACTAACCACAAAACACTGATGCCCTCAAAGTCAACATACGCCACGCCATCGATGAAATACAGCCCGATTTGTGCGCCAGAGTCATTGAAAATTGGACTTCTCGTATGCGCGCCACCCAGCGAAGCCGAGGTGGACATTTGACCGATATTATTTTCCGTACATAATGCCTTCGAATACTCTTTCAAACAAAAAATAAATTTCATTTATACCTCTCACACAACTTGCTTTATTTCATTTTAAAGATCGAGCGCGCTTATTGGCGGACCCTTTATAAACATGCAGTAGTACTTGTTTTGATAGAAAATGTTTTGATGCCATATGCGGAAGAATCGAGGAATAGTAATTTCTCCTAGTCAGCAATTTATATAACATAATATGTTATTGAATAGGGCATATATTATATGCCCTATTCAATAAACAATTGTTAAATAAATAAATACAAGGTGCCTTAAACCTTACCTTAAACAAATCCTGTGACTCAACGAGTACATCAGCTGGAATCTCTCTTAAACACCTGATTATATCATAGCTGTTACCAAGGTAATTACTGCAATTAACAGCAGCTGCTTGAGCAGAAAGCACTTGTTCCTGAATAGTATTAAAAGGTTCTGCCCAGAGTGCTAATGCTGAACCGCTTTGAGATATAGCTCTTTGAAACAAACCTTTAAACATATTTCAAAGTTAAAAACAGGAGAATATATATATATATATATATATATATATATATATATATATATATATATATATATATATATATATATATATATATATATATATATATATATATATATATATATATATATATATATATATATATATATATATATATATATATATATATATATATATATATATATATATATATATATATATATATATATATATATATATTCCCCTTAATAATAATAATAATATCCTCTTAATAAGTTCCCTTATAAACACGGATATAAATATTTTGAAAAAAAATATTTGTAACGTATATTGAGTCAGTTGTTGTAAAACCTTTTTGATTATTGTGAAACTCCCTTAATGTTTGCTGAAAATTCACCTATTAAAATTTTTCGCATCACTTTAGAAACACCCTATATATATATATATATATATATATATATATATATATATATATATATATATATATATATATATATATATATATATATATATATATATATATATATATATATATATATATATATATATATATATATATTATGTAAAGAAATGTTGGGTTTGTAGCAATTCATTACATAGAGAAATAAGCAAATAGATGAATAATAAGGAAGACACAATATATATATATATATATATATATATATATATATATATATATATATATATATATATATATATACCGGGTGCCTACGATATTACTAGCCAGTCTATAACTTCCTTGTAAAAAAATATATCGATTAAAAAATTTGGGTAGTTGTACGGTTGACAACGGTGCACAGTTTGATTGCGTCAAGATCTGATTGCCATTTCCGGTTTAACTGAAAACAGTATAAACTTTGTTATTTTTTATGGATCACCCTATATATTATTAGACATTTAGATTGCCCAGAAAGTTCTAGGTCCAAAACATGTAGCATAACCTATATCTATCTTTGACAGTTTTCGAGAAAATGGCGGTTGAAAATGTTATACCAATGATAAGTTACTTCATTTTCACATAAAACAAATGAATGTCGGAAAAAATCTGTTACGGTTATTTAAGTTTTTTGGGGAGTTACATTTGATAAAGTATTGAAAATGTCATTTCCGGTTGTACCGGAAGTACTACGAAAAGTAATTTTCAGGCTCAAATTACTTCGATATTTTTAATGGAACACCCTGTATTGAACATTAAATTTACATTCTACTTACCTTTCTGGATATTTTTAGTTTCTGCTGTTTCCTGCCTAAACCTAATAGTTTATGAGGTATCGACGACTGAATGTTCACTTGCACTGTCAAAAAGGCTAAACAATAAAAAAATGATGTTTAAACAGAACTTTGATTCAGGAGGGCTGTGTAAAACAAAAGAACTATTTACCGATTTTCATATAGATTTTGACAGTACTGTTGTACTGCATTATTTAAAAATTTCTCTGGACAGTTGTCATTTAATTTTTGTGTTTTATTATGATTTACCTTTTAGTAAGTGTTTGTGTTATCTAGTTGTTAAAAATGTGTTTAGGCGCGAGATCTCCAGACCTTACACCCATATCAAGGAAAAGTTGTATACAGGTTGCATAAGATACAACCACATAACATAGAAGACCTTAGAAATAGAATTACGCAAGTGATAAACTCTATTACTCCAATTAAAATGGAAAACTTTCTCCGGGAATTTAAAGAAAAAATTCTTGCCGAAAAGTCAACGGTGTACGTTTTAAACCTTTAAATTATAGTTAAAATAAATTATACTTACCTATTACTTTATATTTCATTCATTTTTGATACTTATTTAATTTTTCTGCTTTGAGCAGATTTGTGACATATTTACAGTTCAGGTGAACATTCATTCAGTCGCCGATATATCATAAACTATTAGGTTTAGGTAGGGGACAGAAGAAACAAAAAATATCCAGAAAGGTTAGCAGAATGTTAATGTTCAATACAGGGTGTTCCATTAAAAATATCGAAGTAATTTGAGCCTGACAATCGCTTTTCGTAGTACTTCCGGTAAAGCCGGAAATGAAATTTTTATGACTTTATCTCCCCAAAAAACTTAAATAACCGTAACAGATTTGTTCCTACATTCATTTGTTTTATGTGAAAATGAAGTTTTATCATTGATATAACATTTTCAACCGCCATTTTCTCGAAAACTGTTAAAGATAGGTATAGGGTATGTTACATGTTTTGGTTCTAGAATTTTCTGGGCAATCTAAATTTCTAATAATATATAGGGTATTCCATTAAAAATAACAAAATTTATACTGTTTCCGGTTAAACCGGAAATGGCAATTAGATCTTGAAGTAATCAAACTATGCATCGTTGTCAACCATACAACTTCCCAGAGTTTTAAATCGATATATTTTTTACAAGGAAGTTATAGGCTGGCTAGTAATATCGTAGGCACCCAGTAAATATATATATATATATATATATATATATATATATATATATATATATATATATATATATATATATATATATATATATATATATGTACGGAAACGAATCACTTAGAAGTTGTACACGTTCTTTCACCTTCATTGAGAATCTTCAGAGTGATGTACTATTAGTTTGTCTTAGTGTGTCTTCCTTATTATTTATCTATTTGCTAGAAAAAGAATTAGGGCAAATGGCGCAAAAAATTAATATCCTATAAATTGTGACCAAAATTCAATTCAAATAGGGAATTATAAATCTCCCGAGTATTTTTACTTGCTTCGAGTAATAACCTTCCATCTTCGAGTAATAGTAAAATAAACTAAAGTAGCAGTGTCCAGATTCGCGCGCGCCCCACGCGCACACGGCCGCCGTCGCCGCACCGAAAGACTCAATATCACAAAGGCTGCCTGTCGCGCGGGATCACAACGCGTGAGAAGCCTATTACGGATGGTTGTGTCTCAACGCGCCCCTTAAAAAATTGTTTTCTATTAGTGAGATCATACTTTTGTGTTCGGTATCTTTTATTTTTCTACCGTTCCGTTCTCTTTAATTCAAATTGTTCCGTTACATTTTCACTGTTTTCTAGCAGTAAGACCATTAAGTAATAATACTTGAGAATTAATGTGTAACGTCGTTTGGTTTTCTTTGTTTAAAATATGTTCCTATTAAGTAGTTAAGTTTAGAACTTTTATTTGGTAAATTCTGCGAACTCAACAAATATTTTTTCTTAAATTCGCGCGGAAGAAGGCGCGGGTAACAGCCAGTTGCGAATATATCTGTATCAATATATATGGTAAACTAGATTGAATGATAGAAAATCTGATTTGACAGCAATATTTTTGACATCAACAGCAACCCAAAAAAATTAATAAACTAAAATGCATCATTTCTCAAGAGAAGTCTATTCATTGCCAACATAATTTTGCAGAAAAAATAGGTTACTACAAATAGAATGTCAAATATCGAAATAGCTTTGTTTCATTTGGTTTAACGTTTATTCGAACGGGAAGCAGTTTGGACTATTGTTGTAGTTCTTCGGAATTATATGGAATTATAGGGATAGAATTATAGGTTCAGATCTAATTTATGGTGAATTTTCGGTTCATATAAGGAGAAAATATAGTATATCATCATATAATTACACAAAAAATTTGGAGCGTAATATTCTTAATAATTATTTTGAATGTTTTTCCAAATATACCTACATTTTATATCAGTTCAAATTCAAAATAAATTTCAAATTCATTTTATATCAGTTCAAAGTTCAAAACAAAACAGTTTATATCAGTTAAAATTTTCTAGCAACTGCCTTCGGAAATCTTACCTTTAGAGAGAGGACTGAGCATATGATAGTGCACAGAGCCGCCCCCAGAACTTTGCCCGAAAATGGTAACGTTGTTCCTATCTCCACCAAAATATACAATGTTTTCTTGAACCCATCTTAATACTGCTCTTTGGTCCTTTAACGCATAATTGCCAGGTGCTTCATCGTCAAGAGTTGTGAGGAATCCTTAAGCATAAAAACATAAATACCTAATTACTTACTTACTACGACTTTAACATGTATGATATAAAGATATACTCCTAATAAATGCACTGATTTTTGGTTATATGCAGGTATGAAAAAATTTTACCTACATATGTGCTGAATGTAGGTCAAAATAGAACCGAATGAACATTAGAACAATTTACTGATCTGGAGGGTGCTAAATAGCAATGTGCGGGAACTAACATATGATGTGCGAATAGCTCTAGCAAGGTGCAGTCATATATAGTGTAGGTATAGGTAGGTAAGTCGAGGTCGCACAATGAAACGTGTCCAATTATTCCATTTATTATTATTAACTGCTTAACAAGATAATAAATATCTTACCAAATATTCCTAGGCGGTAATTGAACGTGACTAGGATAACATCTTTATCCATAAAATATTCGGGAGATAAATAATCGCGCGTTCCTCTTCCGGCGAAGAATCCACCCCAATGAATGAAAACCATAACAGGAAGAAGACGTTGAACAGGATATATCAAACAGCTAATCTAAAAATTACGAGTTATTTGATAATCATCTTAAAACCCACTTAAAATTACATAATAATAATAATATTTATTTATTCCTACAGGAAAAAAAATACAATTACAGGAATAAAAGCAATACAAGTAATAATTAAAATATAACAATATAAGTAGAAGTAAAATAATACAAAACAGCAATGCAATACATAAGACGTAATACTTATTAGCCAAACTAAATAAGCATATGCATAATATGCATATATGGCAAAATAAAACAAACAAACAAAATATAATTTACTACAACAAATAAAACAAGTACCGGGTAAGTCTCTTAAGATTGGCACCCCCCTTATCTCACTTATCCTTTGCCGATTTAACTCATTCAAAAAAGGAATAGACACGGTTTTTGATGAATTTTTATAATCTGAGAACAGATATTAAAAATCTCGTAAAATATATAGGGTGGAAAATAAAACATGATTTTTTTAAATGGAACACCCCGTATATTTTTAGACCAAAATACTGTCCTTAATTTTCTGAATCCAAAAATGTGTAATTGTTGTATAATCACTCCACCTGTTCGTGAGATATTACTAAAAACTTTACATTACGGGTGTCACATTACGAATGTCTCAAAAAATTTCGGGTGTGTCAATTATAAAATAAGAACATCAAGATACCTCTGGAAACAATGCATATTTGCATTGTTTATTTGTTGACAGATGTCATCCAGTTTTTTGTGAGATAGTAGTTCACTCTCTTAGATATTAGCGTAAAAAATACGTAGTGTTCGTAAAGAAGCAAGTTATTTTGAAAATGGTATATTGGAAGAGCGAAAAGAGTTACTTGAAATTTATATTCAGTGCAACAAGAATAAGTCTCTTGCTCGGAGGGAGTATGTTAGGTTATTTCGAGAAAGGCTACCTCCTTCCAAAAATTGTTTTAAAAACATTTATGCAAAGTTTAGGAATACCGAATCTCTGAGAGACAAGAAAAGGGAAAGGCGAAGAACAAAAACAGGAGAAGACACAGAACTCAGCACGTTATTATATTTTGCTGAAAATCCATCCAAATCATCCTATGCCGCAGCAGTAGAATTGGATATATCACAAAGAAGTGTGATAAAAATATTACATCGCTATTAATTTTAAACCATATAGTATTTTGCCCGTTCAATATTTAGACGACAACAACCTTTAAGACAGGTTAACCTGCTGCAGAGACATACTTGATAGAATAGAGGAAGATGATAAGTTTCTAAGTCATGTCTTTTGGACTGACGAAAGCAGTTTTTCTACTGCGGGAATTTTTAACAGAAAAAATGCACATTACTGGGCAGCGGAAAATCCACATATTGTAAAAAAAATAAAAAAACAACGATACCAAACTGTAACCGTGTGGTGTGGCATCCACAAGGATGCTATTGTAGGTCCTGTATTTATAAATGGGCCCTTAAATGCACAACGTTATGTGGATATTCTTCAACATCCAGTTGAAAATTGTTTAGATAATATTAATTTAGTGGATAACAGATCTGTTATTTGGCAGCAGGATGGAGCACCACCACACTCTGCAAGGAACGTCACCGAATACCTAAACAGAAAATATGCTATTTGGATAGGAAGGCACGGTGTTATACATTGGCCCGCTAAAAATCCGGACTTAACACCTATGGATTTTTTTCTCTGGGGTACGATAAAACAAGATATATACGAAACTGGGGTTTTTAATAATATGAATGAGTTAAAAGAATGCATACGTGTAAAAATTGAGGAATTAAACCAAAATGGTGATATATTTCAAAGGGTGAGAAGCAATTTTATAAAGCGATGCCAAATGTGTATTCAGAATGGTGGTGGTTACGTGGAAAATATTTAATTACGTTACGTGTAAATAAATAAAATTGTGTTACTCTATTGTGTTACTGTATTAATATTGACTTGTATTTGTTTTTATTAGGCTTATGTTGTATATTGTTATTACTCGTTACTGTTATTGTCACCTATATATTATATATTTATTATCTCAATAAATGGCATTGTTTCCAGAGGTATCTTGATATGTTTTTTGTTTTATAATTGACACCCGTAATGTGATAAGTTTTTAGTAATATCTCACGAACAGGTGGAGTGATTATATAACAATTCGTTATTTTTTTATTCGGAAAATTAAGGACATTATTTTGGTATAAAAATATACGGGGTGTTCCATTTAAAAAAATCATGTTTTATTTTCCACCCTGTATATCTTACAAGATTTTTAATATCCGTGCTCAGATTATAAAAATTCATCAAAAACCGCGTACACTCCTTTTTTGAATGAGTTAAATCGGCAAAGGATAAGTGAGATAAGGGGGGGTGTCAATCTTAAGAGACTTACCCTGTACCTAATACTTAAGCTAACCGAGCTACCCAGTTACATATACTCTTCAAGTTATCACAGTGAATATCACAGAAGCGATACGATTGAACAGTTCACACAGAGATATTGAGGACTTTCTTAAAATATTTGATCTAGGAGCAACAAAGTAAAATAAAGTTTGCCGTCTAGAATTTAGGCGAGGTATCAGAAAATTTATTTTATCTATAAGATCAGATCAAAGATTTAATCGTCTCCGGATGATGCCAACTTGGTTGGCGAAACGCGCGTCGAGCGAAGTGAAAGTGTTTTGGTGTTTGTGGAAACTACTCCGAGTGTTAAAAGATCAGAGCAATCAAGCTTGCCATTCAAGATAATAAATAAGAATCTAATTAGCATGATATTGCGTCTAGTTTCTAAAGAGTCAAAAGTAAATCTCGCAAGTAAATAATTCTGATCCAGACCTCTAGGAGGATAAGATCCATCTTGCAAAAAGATCAAAAACTTTAAGCACTTTCTTTGGCTCGATTCTAAATGTTGACAATGAACGTGATAAATCGAATACCATATAATCGACCCGTATTCTAGTTTTGACCTCACCAGAGCATAAAACAGAGATTTGAAGGTGCTTCTATTGGAACGTCCCGGCAATTGTGGTAAATGAAGCCATAAGATTTAAAGGCACTAGAAACAATATGGTTTTTATGTTCAACAAAAGTGAGTTTACTGTCAAAATAAATACCCAGATCTTTGAATACATCAACTCGGCTGATGATGTTATTCCCAATGAAGTAGTTGTGAGTATAAGATGAAGTTTTGCGAGTATAAGTCATTACGTTAAATTTAGCTATATTTAGTTTAAGATGATTTATCTCACACCATGAAGACATTCTGAAGACAAAATGATATTGAATTGAAATTTTGATATCTGACCATAAAGTGTCTATCGCTTCAGTAGGAGGTGAATAATTTAATCAATGCTTCAGAAAAACCAATACTTTCTATGTTATGGTATATATGCTTTCAAAAGGAGTATGTTATGGTCAATCTGATCAAATGCTTTTTGGAAGTCCGTGTAGACGACATCGACCTGTTCTCTATTACCCAAAACCTCAGAGACATATTGAGTAAAAACCGCTAAATTAGATATTGTTGACCTCCTTTGTATGAACTCATGTTGACATGACGAAATAAGCTGCCTGGTAGAGTAGTAAAGTTTACTATACAGTATGGTTTCAAAGATTTTAGAGAAATTACACAGTAGTGAAATGCCTCTATAATTTGAAACATCATTTTGATTTCCCTTTTTTGGCATTGGGCAAATATATGTTTTTTCCAATAAGACGGGAAGGAAGAATTACGTAGGATGCAATTGAATAAGATCTGTAGTGGCTCGGCAAAAACATACGCACAGTCTCACAGTCAAACTGGGAATACCATCTACGCCCATTGTAAAAGTATCCTTAGATCATTTCAGATTTTGGAAAAGTATATACCATATAGCTGTACAATTCAACAATACATCTGCTAATCAAGGGAATTCCAGTAAAACGAGTAAACATATTATTGTACCTATATTGAATGACGGGCGAATTTATTATTCCAGTGTCGATACAGGGGCGGACTAAGCAGCTGCTCTACCTCTGGCTATTACGCGCTTGGGCCCCATCCGATACATTTTTTTGTGGTCAGCTCAGGAATGTTAAGTAAGACAGATAGAGATGCCGTGAGACACGAGACGTCTCGTTGACTAAGAAAATGTAAAATATCTACAAAATTGAGCAATAAATGAAAAAATGGCAAGTAACATAAAAGTTTGCCAATCAAATTTGCTATCAAACGAACGTTTCAAGGCCATAGATGTACGTTGAAAAATATTTGTAGGGAAGAAAGGGATCGGACCCCCTCCAATTGCAGGGTCCTAAACATTTTTTTCTAAAATGTTTTCCAAATAAGAAGAATAAAGAAATATTTGTGCCAATTTTCAAATTTTTATCTTTAAAATTAATTAAGGTCGATATTTTTTTTAAACTTTTTATCCTGTATCTCGGAAACGAATCATTTCCCGGCCCATATTTTTATATATAAACTTTTTTCTTATTTTAAAAAGTTTTTCACCCGGTAAGTTTGGTCCCTGATATTCAGGCCATACTGTATATTATATACCATTCACGGATACACGTTGATATATGGTTAAAATATTGAACATTGGTATAGAATGTATGGACCTTTCTAGAATTGAACATAAAACCGAAAAATATAATGATATATTGTGATGTTCTATTTTTAAAAAATGCGTCTTTCTGTCGCCACATTTTTTGGGCCACAGTGCATACATTCAATATTTATTTTTAAAATTGTGTAACCACTAACTAAATCAAAATTCGACGGGTTCGAGCGTTTTTTAAACTCCCATAATATTTTTTTTGCATTTATCCGACAATCTAAAATTTAATTGAGATAAACCAAAACAATTCGCTACAAATGAGACAAAACGAAATGAGACGATATAAGGCCTTGTCCCGTCTCGTCTCAACCTTGTCTCGTCTCGAAAAAAATTATCTCGAAATTTCGAAACGAGACGAGACAAGGCCTTATCTAGTCTTGTCTCGTTTCATCTCGTGGCAACTCTAAAGACAAATAAAAGATGTATGATTTTTTTATTCGTGGACAGGAAAATGATAAGAATTACAAACGAAATTCTATGAAAATAAACAAAAATTTACTTATGTTCTTATAATAAAGTATGCTTTTCGCAATTTACTGTGGGCAAACGCCTTTATTACTTTGTCGTAAGTCAATGATTTGGTCGTCCAGTGCTATTGATAAGCTACCCAGTAACACATTAACTGCTTCTATCCGTAAGCGATTATCGTCTAAAATCGATAGATCAGTTCCTGCTTGGCCATGAGAAAATCTTTTTATTTTCTTTTGCTTATGCAACTATAATTCTGTTCAATTTTAGAGAAAGTTTTTGCCTCAGTCTCGTACTTGTTTGTTACTTGTTTGGAATTTTCTCTCATGACCTTTACCTAAGTGTTAGGATATATTAAAGCATAACCTTTACAGATATGCTAATATAGAGCCACGAATACGCTTTTGTTTCATATTTTTTTATACCAAATGATAAATAATCAATAATTATTTTGGTTATAATTTATATATAAGAAAATTATAAGAGTTGTTTCACTTCAAAAGTTGGGGCTCATCATTTTGAGCAACTATTATATTTTTTTACGATTCCGTATTTTACGATTCCGTATTCCTATCCAGTAGACTCCGTATTTGTTAAAAAAAAAGCAGTTTATTGCACCCTATTGCATCAAATTATTTACGATTGTAAAAATTGGATCTATCATATGATGAACATAATTGACAGAACCTACTAAAGTTTTTGTCACCTTCCTGTACATTCCTTAATCCATTTTTTGCCTCTTGCATTTTTCCCTACCAAATTACCGTTTTCGAATAATTATTTGCAAAGGTATCTAAGAATGCTTGTGATTTTTTCCTTGAGAAATGCAAGTGCCTATGCTTCATGCATTCTTATTTGAATTTCTAGACAAATTATGAAAAAAATACCGACACTGCAATAATAAATTCGCTTGTCACCATGTCTGTGTCAGTTATATTTTACCACAATACAGGTCAATTTGTTCTATTGACCAATAAATTGACAAGCGATGTGCTTATTTAAGTTAATACAAGTATTACGTGGAAATTTTGATATGGATAATTTGGCAACGACAAAGGGAAAACAAGCAAAAGAGGACGAAACTACAACAGTGGCTCTATTTATAATAATTTTATCAGTTACTTACACTTGGTGTGTAAACATTTAAGTACAGGCAGTCCTCCTCTCCTTCAACATGAGGATCTGCGAAAAAGTAATTTTTCTGAATGCAAAAAGGACCGTCTTTCGTAGCATCAAGAGGAAAAAACCATGGTTCGGGAGGTTCTGGAGCCTACAAACAACAAGATAATGTGAGCACTAAGTAAACATAGATTAAATATATATATATATATATATATATATATATATATATATATATATATATATATATATATATGATAAGTATATATATATATATATATATATATATATATATATATATATATATATATATATATATATATATATATATATATATATATATATATATATATATATATATATATATATATATATATGTATATATATATATATATATATATATATATATATATATATATATATATATATATATATATATATATATATATATATATATATATATATATATATATATATATATATATATATATATATATATATATATATATATATATATATATATATATATGTATATATATATATATATATATATATATATATTAGCTTTTAAGTTCTTTGCTATTCATATTTGTTTTGCGAAAAGAAATCTTCGATTTGTAGCAATTCATTACATAGAGAAATAAGCAAATAGATAAATAATAAGGAAGACACACTTACCAGTTGCATATCTGGTCATATATACGTAAACGAACCACTTAGAAGTTGTACAAATTCTTTCACCTTCATTGAGGATCTTCAGAGTGATGTACGATTTGTTTTATTGATCATTTATACTTGAAAGTGTTGAAGTATTAATATTTTAAATTCAAGTATAAATGATCAATAAAACAAATCGTATATCACTCTGAAGATCCCCAATGAAGGTGAAGGAACTTGTACAACGTCTAAGAGGTTCGTTTCCGTATATATGTCCAGATATGCAACTGGTAAGTGTGTCTTCCTTATTATTCATCTATTTGCTTATTTCTCTATGTAATGAATTGCTACAAACCCAAGATTTCTTTTCGCAAAAAAAAATATATAGAAATATGTAAAATTGGTAGAGAGAAATATGTAGAATTGGTGGCTTGGGCTTTGAGGTTGTAAAAGATAGGGACTTGCCCTTATGATGCGATACCAAGCAGTTGTCTTATTGCTTTTATTAATAAGAATTTTATGTGGCAGAATAAATTAGTTTTCAAGGAAAATTGCGTGTTTTCTTATATCAGAAGTGTGGGATGAGATCACTAGAAGACCACTATGGAAGAATTTGTTAAATTGTTCGCGAGTTCTGTTAAAAGTGTTACAAACAAACAAAGTAATAAAAGTGCAGTGACAAGTACGGTGGCAATATCAAACTTTCATCCGAATAGACGATTATTAGTGATAATTTAGACGATTATGACGTGAAAAAGTGATGTGCCGGAGACGCGTTTGGCTGGACCGAATACGAACTATTTGCGAGAAGCACCTCTGGTTTCAAAGGTGAAGCAGCTAAATGGTTTTTGAGTTGGCGACCGACTGGAAAAAATATGGGAAGCCCTTAAGGTGGAATTGTGCAGCATCGACCCAGCGAAAAGGAACCTTAGCGAGAAACTACGAAGCGAAAATGAACCTTATCGATAAACTACCAAAAGCTAGCCTGTATACCAGTGACTTTATGGAGTCTCACTTGTGAGTAGGTATGCAAAAAAAATATATTTACTAAAATCTTTAAATTTTGAATTGTCTGATAATCAGTTGCTAGAAATTATTTTGGGAATATGAATGATGTTCAAATTAAAACCGTAGCATTCAACAGTAAAATTGACACGGTTGGCGAGTTGTTGGCCCTTTTAAGTAATTACAAAATACATAAAATCGATGATTCTAACAAGCTTAAAAGAAACCATCTTTTTATAAAAAAAATTAACAGAAAAATGATATAAAAATATTGTTACTAATTGTACTATTGTAGTTTTTGTCATAAGCCTGGACACAAAATTGATGACTGTTTCCGTAGAAAGCGGGAACAACCTAATACTTCCCGCAATGTAATTTTTTTCTGCATCAAATTAGACAATGATTTTTGAACCAAATTTAAAGTTAATGACATTATTGTTAATTGTTTAACAGATACCTGTTTAATAGATACCTTAACAGATTCCTGACGAAAGTTCTCAAGCACATATTATAGCAAAGCATGGTTTCAGCGACCCAAAAGAACCTTTCAATTGGGCAAAAATAAAACACACATAGACAAAACATTTCAAATAACCAAACTGGTACTATAAACATTAACATCTGTACCAATTTCCAATAGTTAAGTTTTTTCTGATTTTATATTCGATTTTGTTTGAGTTAATTTACTCGTTTACTGTTTATTTGATAAAATCTTTCATTTTTTTGTTTCTTAACGTAAATATGTAAGTGCGTCACCATAAGACAAGCAACAGAATTTGTTGTCAAATTGAATATGGATTTGAATGTAAATAATTATTCTCCTTCATTATCTGAGAGGTATAATGAAAAATATCGTTCACTACACGCCCAGAAAGGCTTGCGCACACGGGAGAAAAATCCTCTCTGGACTATATACTATTTCGTACTCATCTGCTATTGAAAACTAGGCTTCGTCGAGACTGCAAACAGCAACGATTCGTCTTGTAACAAAAATTTAACAAAACAGAACGATTGTACAAAAGACTATTTTCGTACTCAGGATGTTTCAAAGCGTAATAGACCGGAAGATAATAACAGTTTATTTTTTCCGATTTGACTCAGAATGCCTTTTGGAGGAGTGAAAGTGTAACATACAACAACAAAGAAAAGCTAGCCTGACGCTTTCCGGTCATATAGAAAATTGCATATAGAAAATTGCAAACTTTTTTTTTACATTTGTACAAAACTTTTGTGTTTTTCTCTGATGTTATAATAATTGCTCCAAAATTATATAGGTTTTCCAACAAAAACTTTCATTTATTTCATCAACATACTGCTGAAAATGATAGAAACATTTTTTTATTGCCAGTTCACGAGACCGCGTTTTTATGTCGCGTAGCAACTATGAATGTAACGTCTTTCGAAACTTTTGTGTTTGTAAATAACAACAGGATTATATACATTGAATTATAGTATAAACTATCTATATCATATACATAGAATTATAGTATAAACTATCATTGCAAAAAAAACGGAGAAGATAGGGGAGATAATTTTCTATTTCTGTAATTTTGAAGGTCCGCCAGTCCACCAGAAGAGTCTTTTGTCAATGTCATAAATTAGCCAGACTTATTCTTAATTATATTTCATGATAATATCAATTTGTATATTAAGTTTCAAACACGTAAAAGTAAGAGTCCGGGACCCGAAAAATCGATCGCATTTTCCAGTTTCTTTTCTCAGATAAGCCAGATTACTTTTGTTGTAAGTTTTGTGATCTACTTTAGTAAATCTAAAAGATTTATAAAGGGAAAAATAAGTCCACTATTTGTTGTTTTCATCTTTGCAACTCATCGAAATTTTTTTGCCAGGCACAATAATAGTTTATTAGTATCACTAATAGGACAATCTAATCTATATTCACGAACTAGGAAAATATGTACTCAAAAATTATGAGGCCCAAAATTACAGCAATAACGTGGATAGGCCGAAAACAGTATATTTTTGTGCACTACGGGCTGCGCTCCTGGTTAAGAAAAATATACAAGAAAATCGCAAAATATGTATATTGCACAAAGTACCGAGAATTTCAATGTTCACAAGGTACAACCCTGTTTAATATAGTATTGGAGTAATAAATACCAGTAATGTCAATAGAAAGGGTTTGCTTTTCGTAGAAGCCATCGCTGCCTAGCATATGCTGATATAGTTTTGATAGCAAGGTGGAAACATTCATCACGTGGAAACAAGAATTTAATATTAGTAAAACAAAATTAATGGAATTGAAAAATAAACAGAGAAGTAAATTAAAAAATAGTTTTAAGGTATATAGACATACATGGACTGTTACAGATTTTAAAGAGGTGGAGAATTTTATGTATTTCGGAGTATTAATAGATAATTGATGCCAAGAAGACATGGAAATATTTTTAAGGATAGCAAAGAGTAATATGTGAGGTAGCAAGATAAGATGTGAGGGAGGACTTATGCTTGTAAGACATGGATAATGACAGAGAGAAATAAACAAAAATTGAAAATCTGTGAGAGACAAATCTTAAGAAGGATTTATAGGGAAAAACAAATAGAATTATGATGGGACAGAAGGACAAACTCAAAATTACATAATTTATTTGTTAAGCGGTAATAATAGTAGGGGTGCCAGAAAAAAAAACGTGGACTTGGACTTTATAAGGACCCCGCTGAAATAGGGCTTAAATGAAGGATCTTAACGTATATAGTAAGCCATAAAAAAAGTGAAAGTGAGCGAGATACGCGTCATGGTTTTTTATCGCAACATAATTTTGAAAACGGTACTTTATTCACTTTTCTCTTAGTGATGGAAAAAGTTATGATTTTAGTGAAAAAAGTTACGAATAAAAATGATGTTCAGCGGATGATTTTATGTAACGAGTATCTATTTAAAAAAATCGCAAACACTTTTTCGCTGCGATATTTAGTGCCAATGCTAAAAAAATGCGAAAAAATAAAAATGTAATAAAAATGTAAGAATGTAAGACTTTAATTTCAACGGAATAATTTCCTATATTTTACCGTATTTTTATTTTTTGCATTATTTAACTTTAGCACTAAATATCGAACGTCTAACGGTACCAACTAGTACTCCACTTATTCGCGTGTAGACAATAAATTTTATAAACGATTAATTTTGCCAATTCACATAATGATACCGTAAAGTCTCGTGAAATATGAATTTGTTACGCCAAACTAGTGATTTGTATTCAATGATTGAAATTTTCCTTACGTAGAATCGTTCCCTGAACAAAACTTTCAAAATTTTTTCTCTAAAATCATAACTTTTTCCATTATTCAGATAAAAGTGAAAAAAGTACAGTTTCCAAAAATATTGTGCAATAAAAAAAACCATGACGCGTATCTCGCTCACTGCCAAGATCTTTTATTCAAGCCCTATTTCAGCGGAGTCCGTCCAAATTCGCAAAAAAGAACGCAAAAGAATGCGACAGAGACGTGAAACAGTAGCATGGAAGATACCAGAGGGGAAGAGAAAAAGAGGGGGGTCGAGGAAAAACGTTGGAAAACAGATGTCGGAAAAGATCTGACAGATAAACAAGTTCAGAGCTGGAAATAATAAGCCAAGGATTGAAAAATATGGAAGGTGATGACAAACCTATGGACTGCATTTAGTTTATATTCATTAATTCACGCAGGGTGGCATCACGGCGAATGGCGCAAGTCGCCCGCGTGAATAATGGCTATTGCGAGTTCACTATAGTGCTGTCGTTTGATATGCAAACTAATGGCATGCGGTGCTCAGTGGCGCGCGCAATTATCCTAATATAGGAAATAAAATAAAAAACAATATTGTTAACTCAATTTAATTTATAATATATAAAAAGTGAATATGGTTTTGTAAATGACGGTCTTTTAACCTTCGAATCCAAGAAAACCATGCGATTACCATGAAGACAGGAATTCCACCGTTTTCGATGATTGGTGCAAAGGAATTCTGGACAAATTAGAACCTGGATCTGTCATAGTGGTCGATAATATTCATTCTCGTAGAACAGAACAGCTTCCACAACTGCATGGCGGAAAAGGCAAATGAAAGACTGGCTGGAAGAAAGAAACACTGAACGCGATGATTCACTACATAAAACTGAATTGTTGACATTGGCAAGGCAACCATTTTCTTTCAGCTTTCAAGAAGTATGTAGTGGATGAAATGGCCAAAGCAAGAGGAATTGAGGTAATTCGATTGCCTCCATATACTGCGAACTGAACCCAATTAAGCTTGTTTGGGCGCAAATAAAAGGGAAAGTTGTTAAAGAAAATACAACATTTCAGTTAAAACTTCAACTGGATAAAATGTAAAGACCATGTGAAGAAGGTGAAATCAAGAATGTGGGATCTCGATATTTTGATGGATACTCCCATTAAACCAGTCATAATAAATGTAAATGAAGACAGTAGTGACAGTAGTTGTACAAGCAGCATGCAAAATTTTTGCAATATATTTTAAATACATTCAAAACTAAATATTTTTTTGGTTTAAAGTTTTGCACGTACGTATATGAATATGACATAATAAGACATATTTTGAAGTCACTTCACCTTGGGTGCGCATGATGATGCGCCACTGAGCAGTAAAGCCAGTAAATCGTAATATGGGATTTATATGAGTTGAAAAGGGATAGCGACCAATAGGTAAGCCGCAGACTAGTTCTATTCACAAGAAATTGTGGCGGTATACAATTTTACACTAAATATCCTTTTGTATTACATAGTGATATGATTTACCACTTCGGTAGTAATTGGTACGGGTTTTCTTTGTAAAATGCCGCACAATTTTTTGCTCTAGTTTGTATATCAAACGAAAATACTATACCACATTCTGTCCACGACAATTATTATACATTATCTTGAACGAGTTGTTTTTCTATTATAAAACATCAATGCCATCAGTTGGCACGCGTCGGCTGTCATACAGCCACATTGATATTTGTTCTCAGTACAGTATGAGTGTTACGCTGTCCTGGCAACATACGTATATCAAATGTAATATTGGGTTATTGTTAAACGGTCGTGGACAAACGATATATTTTCTTTTTGATATCTGTTGGGATTATAGTTATTTAAAATAATATAAACACTACAAGACATGCGGTACCTATGGGTACTATAATATAAATGATTTATATTTATATCGATTGATTTGAATGACGATTTATTAGGTAAAAAAACATTTAGAAATGGTTTATCTATACTCACTTTAAATCTTAAATTGCCCACTGGCGGTTTAGCAAACGGAATTCCTCTATAGGCTTCATACGGTCGTCCGCCTCTAGCATACCCAATTCTTCCAGCAACCAGTCCATAATTCGTATAAGCGAAAGGCGGTATAATAAATCCCGATACTAACACAATATTCGTAATTAGGGGGAAAAGTAGGAGGAAAACTATCAGATTTTTCATGTTTATCCTTTGTTACTGTACATATATCTGAAATAAACGTAATACAAATTATAATTACCTCTACTAATATTTGCACCAAAATGTATTTTCTAAAGGCAATTATATTAACGATGATATTTTGATGTAATACCGACATATGAGAATCGCGTCTTCTATTTTTTCTATCTATGATCCTATTATATGTAAATCAACGTCAATATTATTTCAAAAATGCTCATTATCATTTTAGTCTACGTGTGCTTTGCGATTTTGCTTGGCTTCTATCTTAAAGATATTTTCGGCGGTTATCGTCAGTTTTAGAAAATATTAGTTTTATTTATATTCTTTATATTTTTATATTTATTTACTTTTGTCTAATACCTACAAATCATAATATTTTTCATTCACTTTTATGGTGCAAGATAAATATTTAAATCATTAATTAAAGTTTTGTGAAACAATATACAAAATTAAATATCCGTATAACACGCCACGAAGCTTTCTAAAATAAAAGTTAAATGTATATTGACAAAGAAGATTTTGCATAAGATTTTGCAGGCAACACTGAAAAAAACTGCAAATGTTACTGTTTCGGGAAACAGAGACCTATTATACTTGCGTTGAATTTATTTCATAGTGCAATTAAAAATAAATATGTAAGGTGCTACTCGGAATTGGTACGAAAACATTGACATATTTCTCGAAAACGAAACTAAAACAAATCAGACGACTCTATTCGTTAATGAGTAATTTTTACTTAGTTTAGTTAAATAGAAATTTAAAATAAGATTTTCTCTATTTTATTAAAAAATACATTCGACGGAAAACAGTTTATAAACAACTTGTTTATTAATAGGCGACTGATCATATCGACCTAGATTAAGTAATATCGCAATTATCTTAATTATTAATAGTATGGGAGAAAGTGATTTTTTTTGGTACTTATTTTCTTAATTGGTGGATATCGATTAAATTGTGTTATTAATGATCCTAATCAACTATTTTTGAGTCTGGTAAACAAATTTCCAATGGATTGTAAATATGAAAACAGCAAATAGCGGACTTATTTTTCCGCATATTATATCTAAAGACAACTTTAAAAATACCATCCAAGGGTATACAAATTATAACCATATGGGAATACCTACATGAAGTCAAGTGACCTGGTGGTCGAAACTCCATTAACCTACATATATGTTTACTACTTTGATCATCACATCTGGAAGTCAAACCGACCGGTCATAAAACCAATTGATTTATTTTTATTTTAATCCACCCCAAATATGTAATAAAACAAATAAAATCCAACTCTTTTCTAACATTAATATCGAAAGCATCATTAAACAAAACAAGAACCAAGTCATTTGGTGTTCAGGCATTTATAAATTCAAGAATATCAAGCCAAGAAATATTTAATAAATACTTCATTGCATTTATTTCCTAGCAAATTATATCTCGTTTGAATAATAATGTAAATGAGTTAAATGACGGGCAGAATATATATAGATTAAATTATCTACAAATAACATCTTACAAATAATGTGTAAAAGGCGAACGCGGGCTACAATCGGGGAGAGAAGAACAGGACCAAAGAAAACGGATCGAGAAGACACTAAAACAGCCTCAATCAGTGAGCTACAATGCCCAATTGCCCATCCTCCCATACCAACCTAAATGCCGCCCAGCCGGGCTCTAGCAAGCCGAGAGGCAGAAAGGATCCCTCACCGGGGGTAATACACACCGGCGAAGAATGTCAAGAGCGCCAGAAGCAAGGCTCTGCCGATGGGGCCCATCAGCCAGGACCAGGGGACGCTGCGTAACCACGTGACACTGATCACATTTGTGGGGAGGGTTATGTGAAGGGCGCGGCCTGCCCCTTACGAGGCCTACATAAATATAAGGGGTAAAGAGCGACGGTATCGCTCGGCCCCCTCCTGTCGAGGTCACATCTTTAGCCAAGGATATTGGCGCGGATCGAGGAAAGTTGTCGAACACGCAGCCAGCATTGACGACCCGACCAAGTTCACTCTAGTTTGGCCGACCCGATCACAACTGTCCGATTTTGCATTCACCAGGACTTCCATTGACCCAGGTTTAGGTTGTTTGCAGAAACGTTGTAGAACAGCCGGTTAGCATTTAAGGAGCCCACCAGGTTCACTCTAGCTTTAGCCGACTGTTCGCAATGGGCCCTTGTCCACGAGAAGATAATTCCAACTCGTTCATTCACGGTAGAGAGCTAGGGCCACTGCCCAGGCCCGCGAGGATCATTTTTAAGCCGGGGAACACCCACGACTATATTCTCGCCTACAGAGCGGGCCCTAATCTTTTCTGTGTTACTTGAAACTTAGTGTAATTGAGGTTCATCATATTTAAATGTTAAACTCCCTGTTACAAGCATATTACTATATACGACGGAATTAGTGGGAGCAAGCCATTTTAATATACTAATTGATCTGGGTAATGAATCGTACAAACAGAACGCCTCGTTTTATAACACTCTTACCGGAATTGCCGTCAGCTATTCCGTGTATAGACGCCCCGTCGAAAAATATCCAAAAAGGCTAGTAGAATGTAAATTTAAAGTTCAATACAGGGTGTTCCATTAAAAATATCGAAGTAATTTGAGCCTGAAAATCACTTTTCGTAGTACTTCCGGTTCAGCCGGAAATGAAATTTTTATGATTTATCAAATATTACTCACCAAAAAACTTAAATAACCGTAATAGATTTGATCCTACATTCATTTGTTTATGTGAAAATGAAATAATTTATGATTGATATAACAATTTCGAAGATACATATAAGGGGGCATGCTACATATTGTGGACCTAGAATTTCCTGGGCAATATAAATCTCGAATAATTCAGGGTAAATAAATGGAATAATAGAACAGGGTGTTCTATTAAAAATAACAAAGTTTATACTGTTCCCGGTTAAACCGAAAATTAGAATCAGATCTTGAAGCAAACAAACTGTGCAACGTAGACAACCATAAAACAACGAAATTTCGTTTCGATATCTTTTTTTACAAGGAAGTTGCTGGCTAGTAATATCGTAGGCGCCCGGTATATCACCCGCCGTTATATTTCGTACATGTAACACAATTAATAAATTGTGAAATAAGTTATTCTAGACATATTGAAGCGACATTTTCCTCTTCAAAGAAGAAGTTTTTTTATCAGATTAAGTAAATATCTTGACGATAATAAAGCAGTGGCGGCTGGTGAGGTACTGCCACGAAGCCATGGCACCACCTTATTTATTCGTAAAAATACATAAATATTAACTGTATCTTTCATTTAAACATATTTTCTATCTAGTGCATTTCTCCCCATTCTGCAAGAGTTTATAGAAAGTCTGGCAATAGCGCACTGCCCCGTCGACCCGACGCACGCTCTAAAAAATAGGTACGTAAAAATTGGAAAACGGTTAGCCGCGGGTCGGGTGCCGGTTTAATCCGGGTATTGTTTAATCTGTGCACGCAAGTTCGTTGAGCTATTTATGGACTGGCACAGATGAAATGAAATAGATGTTCCAGAATCGCGTGTGAGCGACAGAGATAAACGTAGTCCATACAATAATATTACACGGGATAAATTGTAAAAGAAAAGAATATTGTGTGCCGGGCTCAGTTTCTTGACATTGTCGGTTTTTGTTGCATCGCGGTTCACTTTTATGTCAGACATCACGTGTAGTGTGTTTTTCTAGGACAATTTTTATTTTTGAATGAACAGATTTGTTTTGTTGTAGTTAACTTTTATTGGATATTGGATTAGTGTGTCTGTGTGTGATAAATACTAAACTGATATTCGTGTTTAGTTTTTAGTAGGTATTTAATAAATTAATCATGAATAAGATCGGTGACTTAAAAAGTTAAACAGTTAGAACGAGCAATGCCTGATTTAAATATTATAAAACAAAGTGGCAGTGGACAAAAATATCGATCCCGTAAATTTAATAAAACTATCTACGGTAAAAATAATTAGTTTTGTGGATGTGAAGACACTAATAAACTGTTTTGTTTATTAGTCTTTGAAACTAATAAAGTTTCATTACGTGTGGTAATTAAATTAATTTTATAACTTTTTTTTAAATAGTCATAAAGACATTAAGTAGTTTTAGGAGTTCTCTATAGGATTATATCTCAGGAGGTTATATTAGATATGATTTATATGATTCTTTAATGTCTATACACCATCTTTAGAATTCTGATTTATTGATAATATATTATTAACATAATAAATTGGAAATTTTAACATATACCCGCTAATATAAATTGCTGTAGTGGAAATGCATCAATCCCTAATTTTTTGCATATACAAAATTTCATAAACTTCCTTAATCTCAACGCAACTTCCTTAATCTCAATGAGTCAATGTAACAATACTGCACAAAACTTTCAAGATCGCTTATTGGATCTAGTGTTATGTAATTATGTAAACAAATTGTGTAGGAAAT
>CAXKVY010012685.1:0-13934 GCA_964058915.1 Tetropium fuscum | reverse complement strand
ATATCGTTTTGAGTTGAGATACCCTGCACGGAAAATGCATTTTTGATATAATGTCTGTATTCTCTCAATAATATACTTTGTATTCTGTACTTTATACTCTATATTACACTTACACAAAATAATCTATCCACAAGTCCTATTGGATATTTTTTTATATCATAGGTAATTGTATAAGAAATCTCACACGGTTGAAATTTTAAGAAAATATGGCGATAATATATTATAGGGTTGCACAAAAGTGTCATTTTACTCTTAAAACACTTAAAAACAACCTATGGAGTGGCCAAATTGTTACACATTGTAATTTATAATTTTGATATCAAGCAACATTCCTTATATTTTCATTTTTCATTAACTAAATAACTATTATAACTAAAATAACTATTTTCGTAAAAGATACGATACAATGGTTTTAGAAAAACATTACTTTCTTAAATTTTTCTCTATGGTAATAACAAACATCACTATATACGTGAATTTACAACGTTCTAAAAGGTAAAGAAAGAGGAAACAGAAACTCACAGAAGAAGAACCAGATTTATCAGAATGAAGAAGAATTTAATGGAATTGTAACTGCCCAAAAAAATATAAAACTAAAGTTCTTGAAATGAGTTATGCAAAGAAGGGATCTAAGTACTCATATGTGATAATTTAAATGTATTAAAGTAAAATGTAAAATGAAAAATACTTACTTAAACTAATGTATGGTATTGTAAAATATAGAGCAAAAAATATATCAAAGTTTAAATCTGAATTTATCATGAAGATTTGATTGGATTAAATGGATACTACTTGCATATGTGCACGGCATAGTTTATTACCAAACTCTCTGGTAATTTTCCGGTGAATTATAACTTTCTGATATCGAAGATTAAGTATGGACGTAAATAAGGGTCATCGGTTAAGATTTGCATTTTTATTGCAAAACGTATTAGTCATGACCCCTTTATTGGTTGAGAATAAGTAGGTCGGTCCTTGCATCTACATACATTATATCTGTTCATTTCCGCATGGCTAATACGCCCCCGGTCTATATCATTATAGTATCGTTCTTACTCTTATACTTTTGACATATAAATTATATATATATATATATATATATATATATATATATATATATATATATATATATATATATATATATATATATATATATATATATATATATATATATATATATATATATATATATATATATATATATATATATATATATATATATATATATATATATATATATATATATATATATATATATATATATATTTATACAATAAACATTTTATTGCACTCATCTGTCATTCTACTACAGTGTTTTGACATAAATATCATGATATGTCACCTAATGTCACGACATTAATGACACCTAAATTAAACTCGGCCTAACGGCCTCGTTGGACAATTTCACGTCGCGTACAATAAACATTTATTTTTTGCACTAGATGCAAAAATAACTATTAATTACGCAAACAATTTATAGGATAAAAGTAGAATATGTTACAGGAACTAGGAATTTATATTCGAAAACATGAGAAACTGAAATCAAATTTTTTACCGAAAATAGCAGAATGATAATAAACGTGTAGCATCATAATATGCAGGGTGTTTCTCAATTGATGTGAAAGATTTTAAAATATGAATTTTCAGGAAAAATTAAAGGGAAATTTTTTTTCCTAAACCGACCCTCCTCCAAGCGCCAGATCTTTATAAATGGGGTAAGAAGTTGTTTTAATTTGGACCCGGGTATTGCTGCGAGCCGAGACGGACAGTATTTCCAGGAGTCGCGTGATTCACAGATAAAACTTTCATTACCCTATCTAAAGGAAAACACAGGTAAATGATAAGAGGTCTATTGTCAGCTTTTGTTCAATACGTTTAATTCTAGGTCTACCTTTGTCGATCAGATTCCATTACATATATCTACAGGTAATTGAGTCTGCTTACATCATACCTGGTTATGCCGGGAATATTTGGGAGGGAATATTTAGTAAAACAAGAAAATGGTGATACAATTTTGGGGATCCAAAATGGCGGTGAACGATAACTAGCTAGTGGTGTGGTAACAAATAATCGCATTGATAAAGTGGGAGTGGTTACAGCGTCATATTGAAGGGAGGAAACAGTATAAGCAATTCATATATATAAGCAAAAAAATTATCGAATATTCGGGACCTCAGGTTTTGATTCTCAATTATTTGACAGTTTTCAATAAATGGGCTTATAATGACTTGATTCTGAACTTGTCAATAAGTTCTTACAAGATCAGGTGAGGTCAGTGAGTAGTATTTTTAGATATGGAAATGTACGCCGACCGACGTCGGCGTGCATATAAGCTTACGAGGGACGAATAGGCCCGGAGACCAAAGCCCACGTGACGTTGATAGAATAGGCCCTGATACCAAATATCGACGGGAATGTTGACATTCAGGCCCGGAGACCAATGTCAACAGATACTGATACATAGGCTCGGAGACCAATGCCGACTTAGTGACCAGACTTGAACGAAGTGACCACAAGTGAATAGTGACCAGACATGAACGAAGAGCACCCAGTCTAACGTGGTATTGGTTTCAACGTCGGATTTCCTGAGTTCCTTATTACGAGTGTGACTTACTTCCTCTTTCCTCCTCTAATTTTTTTTTACGGTTTCTTGGTCGTGGAATGACTAAAAACATAAAGGGGAATGGTTAGATGTAATAGAATATTCCAGAAGAGAAGGGCTATACGGGCATTATGCGACGTGGCACTTCCGATGCGGTAAGGTTCCTTGAAGGCACTAGGCTTGATGGGTTGGCGGAGCTGTTGTTGGCATTTCAGCTGGATGAAGTCTTGGACACAGACTGTCAGTTTCAGCGGAGGAGCTATGGTTTCATTCATTTCTTTACAAGGGTATAAAAAACAATCCCTATAATATTTTTCATCAGAAATTTTTAACACCTCGATATTTCTTTATAAAAGGGTTACAGTCAAGTAACCCTTTTAACTCGAGTTTTCTCCGAAAAATTGATAGTTTGCTCAAAAAGAAATAAACTTATTAACCTGATCAAATGGTAGTTTTTTGGTATTGGTGGTTTTTTGGAGTGCGGCAGAAGGTTTCTCAGCGCGATTATATAGCGGATTTTTGCTGCCTCGTAGCAATACAGTCTCAGGTCGAAAAACGCAAAAAAAAACATCAAAATTTTGGGGCTTTTCAAGTTTTCCGCTCAAAAGTTGCAAACGACGCCTCATACGTTAAATATCATTATATACAATGTTGAAGAGCATTAAATTCTGAGTCTAGTCTATGATTATGAGTCTATGATTTCTCTAATATCCAAAATAAACCGATTTATAAAGTCGCCTTCGTCAATCGAAAAAGAGCAATCATCACCAACTTTTGTTAGATATTTTCCATACATCGCATCTTCATACTACAATTTACTTACCTTCTACCGGAGTCATGTTACGTAGCAGGCACTTTTAAGCACAATTTTATCAGGCTATATATACACATCATTTTCAAATAAATTTTCGGAGAAACAGTCAAAACGACAGCCTATGTTGTCAAATAAAATCAAAAAATTAAAGGTAATGCCATTGTTTTGTATTGTTTTCTCTAGAGCTTTATAAGAATTGAAAACATGTAAGTTTACATCGCGTGCACAATATGGAAATGTTTCATATTCTATTTTCTCATACTAATTACGAACAGAATGAATCTTACTAGAATTTTCATGAATGTCATTGTCATTATTACTTTTCTTATTAAAAGTTGTGTTATATTTACTTTGTTCAAATTACTATCTAGGGCTAAGTAACATACACATTTGAAAAAAATATCTCAAATTCTATCTATCTTAAACAAATTCCATGGAATATTTTTGCCGTTTGACCCGTTTATCAATAAAGAAATAAATATTAATTGTTTGATATGTATGTATAACCATGTTGTGGCTATAATAATTATAACATTTACTAACACAACTTTTTAATCTGAAAAATTTCACAAATCGAGAAATTTTATAAATTTGCCGTTTTATTTTCAATTGATATTAAGTTCTCGGATAAATCTTAATATTCCGAATTCCCAGACTTAGAATGAATTGTGTTAAAATGTCAAATCGTAATCTACAATATAATCTAATTATGTAAACTATGGCGAGGTAAACTTCAAATTCCGTTTAAACAGGTCATCAAAAAATTCAATTGCTATTGTTAAAAATCTGACCAAAATCAATTGCAGGTGCATTTTCACATCAATTATAGATGATAGTTAATTTGAATCGGACACCTCAACCTTATAGCTTATTGTCTTGACAGTTTTTGGAGAAGACCTATGAGGACTAATATGACGAGAGAATGGCTATTAATTAAGGTATTGGATATATTAAGGCGATTCGATATACCTATTAATTTAAGAATTAATTTAGCAATATGATCTAGGTTTCTATTTCGAATTTTAACACCTCAAGATGTTATAAAATACGATGTCAAGTTAAATATCTCGATTAGATTTAGATAATTATTTTCAGTCGACACGTAATATCGAATCAATTTTACTTGTGTTATTTCTGCTTTGACATCCTGAGTGCTTTTCCGTAAAATATATACAATTATATGAAGCATCATGTAGTTTAATCAGCTTTGAAGTATAAGTTGACGAGAGAAACCCGTCTACTAATTACCGATCTTATATTAAAAATGGTAATAAATGACCTTTTTATGTCTAAAGATATATAAGAGTTCCATTAAGTAGTCAACCATTTATGTAAACGCATATAAGAACACAACTTGATGGCTACTTCGTCGATAATTTAAGTTTATCTAAGTACTATCATTGGTTAATTATATATTAAACATTGGACTGCTAAATATTTGTACTCTCAATTTTCACTGCTAATTAGGTATAATGATGCTTCCTATGAATGCAGATCGATCTGGCTTAGGTGGCATATTAATGAATTTTTTGCTCTAGTAGTAATAATGTGTTTATATCCAGTATGTAGTGGCCTTCTGAACTGGTTTTTATAAATTGTTGGAGATTTGTTGGATGCTCACTGTAGCATCATAGCAAAGTATGAACCTTAGGTTGTACAGTGCACCATGTTAACTAAAACGATGATTTTAACAGTTAGATGCCAAAAAATATGCCTACCACCCCACACCACACCACGCGGTTCCTCAGTCCTAAAACATGAATTAAAATGAAGTTTCCCCATAAATACAGACGGTTTCGTCAGATCAAAATCTCTTGAGCTATCTTTCAAATTGTACTAGCTCTATATTTAGTTGCTTGTGATTTGACAAATATATCCTATTATATCTAGGCCTACCATAATTACTTTGAAATTGGTACTACGATAAGCTGCTAAAAGATTCGATAAAAAGTAAATTTACAGTAGCTTTATCATAAATAAGAAAGGAAAATTTTACAAATCCTTTCAACAAAGCATACCCAACACGGTATCGGATATACACACCAAACAGGGGATAAACAAAAAAATATCAGGACAAAATGGGTAAGAACAGGACACAATAAATTACTTGAATACTTGTAGTTGTGATAATTCTGGGAAAGAAGAAACTATACATCATATAACTTTATCTACAGCGAAGAGAGCATGTTTTTTTCAGGACTTGCACAAAGAAAACAATGTTGTATATCCATTTATATAGAATATTTGTTAAGTTTAAATAATATTGGAGTATATGGTAATATATATATATATATATATATATATATATATATATATATATATATATATATATATATATATATATATATATATATATATATATATTAGATATATATATATATATATATATATATATATATATATATATATATATATATATATATATATATATATATATATATATATATATATATATATTATATGGAGACGTGGAGAAGAAGATTGTAGATGTGACTCTGCAGAGACGTCGTTCTAGAAGAATAGAAGATACGTGGGACAGAGAAGATCCGGAAAATATCAAGTACCTACATTCTACACCCACAAAAACCTGAAAACCAATAGATATAATACAAAATATACATACTAAAGTAAATAAAAGAATATATATATACTACTAAAATCATAATAATGATTTTTATGACTAAGTTTTGTCGTTCTAGAAGAATAGAAGATACATGGGAGAAGACCCGGAAAATATCAAGTACCTACATTCTACACCCGCAAAAACCTGAAAGCCAATAGACATACAAAATATACATACTAAAGTAAATAAAAGAATATATATATATACTACTAAAATCATAATAATGATTTTTATGACTAAGATTTGACTAAGCAAGCAATTTCTGTATCATTCGCCCTTTATATGCTACAGAATTCTATTGTAAATGTAATTCAATATTTTCTAGCAATATGCCAGAAAATTATTTGTTTTAATAGATTCTGCAAGATATATATATTCATATATACAATATATATATATATATATATATATATATATATATATATATATATATATATATATATATATATATATATATATATATATATATATATATATATATATATATATATATATATATATATATATATATATATATATATATATATATATATATATATATATATTTATATATATATATATATATATATATATATATATATATATATATATATATATATATATATATATATATATATATATATATATATATATATATATATATATATATATATATATATATATATATATTTATATATATATATATATATATATATATATATATATATATATATATATATATATATATATATATATATATATATATATGCCACTAATTTTTTTGACCTTGGGTACAAGGTTCAAGGTCATTCAGGGTCAACTTTGTTTTTTTAAATGGAACGTCCTATTTTTGACATCGGCAATCGATTGTACGTAAAAAAAGATGAAAATTTTGTTTTAAACTTTTTTCGACTAATTCAACTTCCAAAATTGAAAATTTCAAAATTTTTGAATTTTTATCTCGAGAGTAGTGATATTTAGAAGAGAACCACGGAGCCAAAATTTGTTGAGATTTATGTGAAAAATTGACACACATTTTTTAAGAATTTTTAAACGACTTTCAAAAAGTCGTCAATAATTGTTTGAATGTGAAAATCGTCTTATTATTCAATTTTGGATATTGTTTGAATTGAGGTTACATTTTATGATCTTTGGTTTATTTAAAACTTTTGTGTAATTAGTTCACTTTAGGAGGAAGGGGAGGACAGTGCTATATAATATTATGACAGATTTGGCTAAGATTTCTTATATCTGTTCTATGATTGATGGCGTTTATTTTGTATCATTTTATCAATTTTTATGATAGTTATTTTCTTTTGATATTCTTAAAATTTGTGGTATGCTGTTCTTTTGTGATATGTTTATTTAGAGTTACTCATGGGCGTCGCCTCCAAAATTTCCAGGGGGGCGGAACAAACATTTTTAGAAGAAATACTCATCTCTTTTACATATACTTTTTTTAATGCGATTTTCAAGTAATTTTGAGGTGGTTTCGATGCTTCCGATATATATTCCATAACAGTTGTTACATGGCAGGCATATTATATATGAGGTTGGAATTGATTAGGGAAAGGTTTAACTTTTTAAAGGTGTTGATTTGGTTTAGGAGGTCCTCTACTTAATAACAAATATTTTTGTATTTACAAGTATTGATTTTATTTATTTTTTTGTTTTGTTATAAAGTAATTTTATTCTTTTTTTCAAAATCCGGTTACTTAGATTTATTGGATAGCTATTGATTTTGGGGCGCGCGACCATGTAGATTTGGTACACTATTTTGTTAAAATTGTGTGATTTTTCTAAATGTTTCTTATGAAAAGTAAAAAAAAAGCAATTTTCTGATCTATATTATTTCTTCGTTGGAACTACAATTGACATTATTACAATTTGGCATAATTACGTTTATTATCTAAACACTTGAAGAGAATCAAAAATGACACATTTCTTCAGGATATTATGTCAAAGTAACACCATGCATATGTATTTTTTGTAGTGAGCAATATGAGCGATCCGTATTCGCTGCAGAACACTATAATCCATTCCAAGTGGGGACTTTACGTTTCATTGAGCGCATACAAGTTGCTTCAGTAAGAAAACAACGTCAGTTGGTGCGTAGTCAGTCTACGTTAAACCGTGTGTTAGTGAAATGAATTATTTCGAACTCCATGTGGACGTACCGAGAATATAACGTGTTGTGAATAATATTGTTTACAATTTTTTACTACGAAGACATCTAGAAGTTGGTAAGTGTTTCTAATAAATCCTCTACAGTTGTATTTATTACTGTTTTATTTTAAATAAATTACAGCATTATGCCCATATATATTGAAAGAGTGTGTAATAATATATTCGTAGCCATAAAACATTTGATTCTAAAGTTGATTAATTGTTAGCTGTCACTGGGGTTTTGCTGGTTTCAAGTTGTTGTTAAACTTCTTTAACTTTTCATTTACATCTTTGATTAAATATTGGCACTCTTTAAAAAGTTTTCTACTGGTCGATTTTTAGCAGGTATGGTAAATAGTAAATGCAGAAAATCCAAGTACAATTAACGTATGTATTATTACTCTAGATGTTTTCAATGAATTGATTAAGTATTTTCAAATGAAATTTTCTAATAAGATCGATGTCAGTTATGTAAATTACTATAATTGTCCTGCGTAGATGTATCTAAGCTACTTCATTAGAAATAAAATTTCACGCTTTAGAAAAATACAGTTATGGTAGGAATGCACTCATAAATATAAGCTATGCTAGCTGAATTATATAGAAGATAAATAATAACTTAAAAACCACAATGGTCTCTACTGTATAACGACAATGACTCATTCTTCCGGTGTCTTTAGTATAACTAATTCTTCCACAATGGATTAAAAGTTTACAGTTTTAAGCATTGTGTTCATTTCTTTTAATGATGCTCCTGCATTAAACTAACACAGAACTCAGTACTGCAGAAACATTTACATTTACATTAAATCTACTTAATACATTCTTAAAAGTTCTGAAAATTTAGGAAATAATTGCACCCTAATTATTTCAACTTACGTGATTCCTCTAAGTAAATCTCAGAAATCGTAATCGTAAATTTTATTTATGGTCATGATTTGTTTATTTGGCCAGAGTGGTTGAATTACATTTTTGGCTTACAAATATTAACAACGCTATACTTACTTCTATATTGTTACTATACTTACATATTTCTGTTTCTCGGCGGATGTCTGTCATACTGTATTTCCAAAATTCCCATAATAATATAGTAAGATAATATAAATATGAAATAAAAAATATTGACAATAGAAAGTACTCATTTACTTCAACTAAATAGTTATAAACAACATATATTGAGGGTATTGCTGAACCAAAATGATGGTATGGTTTATAAAAGATTGTATGGACTATGATTATAATATTGATAAAATTGGATTAATAGATGTTATCAGAGCAGAGCTCAGTTAAACCTTGCCGAATATGCAACAGATTTATTGTGCATATGTAAATCTCCTTCCATAGACAACATCGAGTTCCTTGAACAACTAGAGCACTATCTTACTTACAACTAAACCACTTTGTTCGAAGATAAACATAATTACTGGTGACATAACTATAGGCATTTTGTTAACCAATATTGTAACTAATTAATATTTAAGCGTAATGTCAGAATATAATTTTATTCCAGAGATCAATATCACTAGAGTTCAGGGAATATCAGGAAGTTGTATTGATCACTTGTTTGCAAAAACTGTTGACAGTCATGAGGAAAATACAGTACCCATCATACTTAAATCACTGACCATTTTCCAATTATAATGCTAACCGTCACGCAGAATAAAATTGAACAAAATCATGTCAATCAAAAATGTATAAAGTACATATATTGATTTCAAGGCTCCATCAAATGAAGTAATTAAATAAAGTAATACCAATATCTTGGCAAACTTGTAAAGCTGTTAGAATGTTGAATCTATAATAAGTATAGACAGATAAAAAGGTATGTAAAAATACAAATCGAAAACCATGGATTACTAAAGGTTTAGTAAATTCCCTGAACACTAAAAACAAACTAAAAATAATATCTAAAAGTCAATATTTTAAATCAATAGTTGAAAAAGGAAAAATATTAGTAAAATAATGTGGACTATTAAAGTGTTCTGTTAGGGAAATACAAAAGAAAACACATGAACAAATTAGCGAAATAAACAGAATTCTTAACCCCAGGAAAGAAATTATTGGCGATAAGAAACAAATGTGTGATGCTTTAATGACATTTATTCGCATGGGATTTAATTGGGCAAATTATTTAAATTATAAAGACAACATTAAAATCAATGAAAAATTAATGTTCCCTTATACAAGTAATTACTGAAGTTAATAATACCACTATGAGGCTGAGAAGACACAAAGTCAGTAGGTTTTGATGCAATAAAAGCTGGAACACTAAGACGTTAGCAAAATATATAACTGAAACTGTCCTAATTAATAAATGTTTTGAAGAGGGATCATGCCCATCAGCATTTAAATTTCAGAAGTTAAATCAATTTTTAAAAAGGGTAATCGGATGGTTCCACTAATTATCGTCCTATCTCAATAATTACGAACTTCATATCTTCCAATCAGTATGATTTTCAGAGGAAAATCAAACGACCATCACTTGGCATTTTCATAGACCTAGCTAAAGCATTCGAGACGAAAAGCCATCCGTTGTTGATTGAAACTCTTGTAAACATTGGCTTGAGAAATTTTCCATTAAAGTTTTTAAAGATTTATTTATATGATATAAAACACTTCGTGAGTATATGTGATATAAAGAGTGGATATAGTAGAGTAGTAAATGGTACCACAGGATACCAAACTGGGACCTCCATTGTTCAACATTTATAATAACAACCTGTTTTTGTTAGAAACTAATATAATAGGTTATAGGTTATATGGCTAGTATCTATTTGGTTATAGAGGGAGTAAGTCAACTACTGCTGCAATCTGTGAAATGTACGAATTGATTCTGGAAGCTTTTGAGGAACTTAAACTATGTAATGCAAAATTTTATGACATGTCTGAGGCCTTTGATAACCTTGGGGTTTTAATAAAAAAATTATAATATTATGGAATTATGGGCCTTAAACATATTTACATCATACCTTGCTGACGGCCAACGTTAGGTTTAACGGTAATTTGTTATAACTTTCTGAAGTTAGCTATGGTCTACCGCAGAAGTCTATACTTGACCCGATGCTATATATGATAAGATTAAAACTTAAAATTTTTCTACTCAGATCACTAATGACGATAGTGAACCTTTATAGTTAAATTGAATTTTCATTGGCCCACCAATCATTGCGTCTATCCACTGGTATCTACACAATAGGGCAACGTAGCAAAATATGAAATGATACTGCTTAAGAATATCCGTAATTAAGAATATCATATCTTCGTCTGTTCCGTAAATTTGCTAATTTGTAGTTGATAGATCTTTGAGTTTTTTCATCGTGGGGTAACCATATGTATTGTGAATGTTATGATAGAAATACATATCAATAATTTACGCGAAGATTAGTACTGACTGACTAAGTTAAGGATTAACTTGGTTATGATTGTGTAAGTAGTCGGAGATAAGAAATGAATCTTTTTTCGCTTTTCAAGCTTCCGGATCTATTTTGATTCTTCTTCAGGGTGGCTATTCTTGAAATCCCGGTAGTAGATTGTCTCATGACCAGTGGGCGGAGTTCTCTCGTAACTGAATTTTTGCTATTCTTGAAAACCACGAAGTATTCACTTCACAGATTAGTAAGAGAACTTGATTCTCATCGTATTTTATGGATGACGTATAAGTTCTCTTGAAAAAATTGAGTTTCTAACCCAACTCACTTATAAATATTTTCTTATATAATTTTTTATATGTTGGTTACGATGTATAATGATATATATACTTATTGCAAAATTATCTAATATCTTTTTTATTAATATATTTTAGGATGCATATGGTTTCCATTATGTCATTTTACTATGTTATGCAGTATTTCTGTTGCATAATATTCAAATAAAAAAAAATAGTTTTAAACACAATTGAGAAATGTAAATTTATCAAAATTAATGTATTAAAAATTTGATATTCCAGTCAAGAAAATTATAAGAACTTACTTGAAATGAAACAATTACCATTGAGTATAAAAATATTTAATATTTAGAAAAAATAATACAAGATAAAACATTACTTATAATAATAATAGAATATTATATACTTATTATAAATTAAAATTCATTAAACCAATTACTGCACAAGAAAAATATACTTAGCACCTTAAATTTGTATACAATAATAAAGATTTGAAACAATTTTTAGAAAATATGCAATAAAACTCTTGACCCAAGGTGTTTTAGTAATTAAAAAATAACACTTAAAATGAATCACAAGAATTAGAGAACCTGGACCTTAAAATATAAACAAAATATAAATCGGTCCAACATTTTATAATATATGAGCCTCTAATAGCAGTAACCTATCAATATAATTTAGATATGACTTAGGCAGCTTACAAATTTTTAACGTTTGCACAATATAACTTGAGCCTTTAGAACTTTAAAATGCATATTTTTTATTCTTCAGAATTCATAATGGTGGAAGCACTCATCAGCAATTGTCGCATGGTTCAAAATATTTTAAATGAATTTGCTCGCACTTTAGTGTTGGTGAATTTATACTATATACAGAAGAAATGAAAGCAAACACCAGTTTTTGTTTTGGGGCGAGCAGTTGCCTAGCCAAAGAGTTATGATTCTGGCATCCCTGTTAATTAAAAAGAAAGAATTAAAGGAGATTATTATTTCTTCTTTTACCTGCCAGCTATATCCTCATGACAAAGAGGTGTGATTGGTTTGACAGGTGCTTTCGGTCCTACCGGAACAGAGCTTTCATTGAATACTACGATTCTAGGAGTAAACAAGACAGCCTTGAATTCTTCCATTGTAGGCAACATTATAACTTTTTGTAGATCCGCTGAATAGCATACATCATCCTCTTCTCTTTTAGAATCTGCGTCAATCTGATACATTTCTCTTGCAGTTATATATTGTTTTTATGTTTTATATATTGTTACATATTCACACTCAGCAAATACTATCTTCTATGTGACCATGAGTTTTTAACTTGGCACATTCTTCGCACTCTTTATAACCCCAAGCGCGTAAAAGATATATTCATTTCTATAAGTACTTTACTAGCTTACAATTTTATGATGTCGCTGATATATTATTTAGTTAAAAAGTAGTAGTGAGGCTTGCCACGCTTTAACTTCAAAAGTAATAATGTACAGTAATTCACAGAATAATACACACATTTTTAGCATAGATTAGAGACGTTTTTGGGTTATAACCCCATGGACATGAATAATAATCAGCTGATAAACTCTCGAAAGTATCACCGGCAACGTTGCAACATTCGTGACGATTAGTTCCTATCACGTTCCCATTCAACTACGTTCAAGAATAGCGATTAAGCAACCAGGAGAAATAGAAGGGAACTTCCGGGGAAGTGATTTCATATTTTCTCCTGAGAAGTGCCGAGTTCTTTCGAAGTCAAGAATAGCCACCCAGAAAAACTACAATAAAAACACCAGTTGTGATAATTATACTAAATAAGAGTAGGTACCAGGTGCTTACGACATTGAGGTTAGTTAAGGAACAAATAACAAAATTACTGCACAGACAAGTCATCACAAAAATTATGCACTTATAGTTTAAAAAACATGTTACCGGTTAAGGATTGTGTCATAAAATATTTAAAAAATAGAAAAAGCTTGGATGCTATTGGATTCAAACAAACTACATCTTGATTACATCCGCCGCCACCTTCTCAGTGGCGTCGATGTGCTCAAGTATATTATATAGTAAAATGACATTTCTATGCGGCAATGTGCCACTTT